>JASDQU010393872.1:0-10349 GCA_032191745.1 Picea mariana | reverse complement strand
ATGAAATAAGTCGACAGATGAGATCTCGTCAGAGTAACCATGGTCATTCACGACCATTCGATTGATGGAAGTAACGAAAGCGTTACATGCATTGCCCCTTTGCCCTTATCATCGTGCACAACGATAAATTGGGATCGTAAACTCCAAGACCCAAAAGAATGAACCTAGACCGTTAGATCTCGGTCCAATTACCCGTCGGCCGTTGAATTTGGAAAAGATGCGCAGGGTTTAAGCGCAGGGGTAGGCATGCGAGGAAGTGATCTGAGCCATCAGATCTGGAGTAGAAATCCCATAAATCGTTGGATCGAGAGGAGTTTCACGGAGTATAACTTCTGGAAGGGGAGCGTGCAAGAGAAATGATCTGAACTGTCGAATCTTAGATCATAGTCCTGACAACCATCAGATCTCGAGAAGATGCGTCGGGGTTAAACTCTAGTGTGCAAAAGAAGAGTCCTAGTCGTTGATCTCGGAAGGACACGTGTCAACATCCCGGAGAAGTCATCAGGACAACAGGGTCATCGAGGTTTTGTTGAGTCTGAGAATCGAGACCTTGTGGTCCTCGAAATCCCGAGAACGGATCCTAGCCATTGATCTCGGCAGGACACGTGTTAGCGTTTGGGAGGCGTCGGGATTTTTACCATCGGAGATTTGGGGACTATAGAACCGTTACATATTGAAATCACGATACATGATTTCTTGATCAAATCTGGACCGTCCATTGTTCGAGGATGCGTGTAAGAGGATCCCGTAGAGTCGTGGATCGGGAAATCGAGGTTCTCGAATACATAGAACTCTTGCCATCCGGAATTGCGATCCGCGATTTCCCGATAGGATCTGAGCCGTCCAATAGCAGGGACACGGGGCAGAGGATCCCAGAGAGTCGGAGTTCGGCATATCGGGAATCGGCATATCGGGGATTTCGAATACATAGAACTCTTGCCACCCGGAATCGTGATCCGCGATTTACCAACAAGATCCGAGCCGTCCGTTCACACGGGACAGGTGTCAGAGATCGGACAAAAGTCGCAGATCGGGAAATCGGAGTTTCCAAGGAAATGGAACACTCGCAACAGGAAATCGCGATCCACGATTTCTTGATAGGATCGACACTGTCCATCAGCGAGGACGCGTGGCGAGAGATCCCAGAGAGTCGTAGTTCGGCATATCGGGAATCGGCGTATCAGGGATTTCAAGGACATGAAACCCTTACATTACAAAACCGCGATATGCAAATCTCCGACACCATCATAAGCCGTTGATCCAAGGGACGCGTGTCAAGCATTCAGAGAGAGTCGGGAATCAGGATACTGCGGGTCCCGTGGACACGGGTCTTGTGACATGGGAAACCCCGTAGCCCCGACGGGAATAAGGTAGTGGTCACGGAGTTGTTCGTGTGGACCAGGGGCTAATCCAGTGGGGCTAGCGTGACCAGAAAGGCGCGTTGCGAATCGGGAAATTGCGAGTCCCGGGGATATGTGTTTTGTGTCATCACAAACGCCGAAATCCTGATGGGAGGTTATACGGCGGTGGTCTTATGGTAAGTGGTCACCTGGACTAGTGTATAGCATAGAGGGATAATGCGTTAGGGGCGTATCGGGGATCGGAGAATTGCGAGTTCTGAGGACTCGTGAATTACAACAACGGAAATCCCGAACCTCCGATAGAAGTAGCCCCGTACGGAAGGTAAGACCACGGTCGTAAAGGCAGTGAACCACAGGTTTGGCCTGGGGAGTTAATTCGTAAGGAGCACATCGGGATTCGGAGGATCGCGAGTCGTGGGGTGAATGAGTTTTGACATTAGAAACCCCGAATCCCGATATTGAACCAGGAATTTGGCACTTCGCTAATGAAGGCATCTGGAGATGTTCCTTTTTAAGGGGGAGATTAACCCAAAATTTTTAAATTATGATAGTGGGTGTGTTACAACTCAGCCCGTGGGATTTCTTCTAGAACTTCAACGTTAGCAGCTGCAACCGATTTTGAAATTCGCCTTAACTCAGCGCTGGAATTTACCTTTGGAGGCACATTTGAACTAGTGCCGAATTTTACCCTTTGAGGCACGTTTTGAAAATCGCAAGTGGAGTAGGAGTTTCCACTATGGCTCTGGAGTGCGACTGGACTAAGATAGCATAGGATGAATTTTAGAGTAGGCAAGTAGCGAGGGGAAAACCTAGAAATATTTTTGAGTTAAGTAGAAGTTTGTACGTCCAGATGGGGTTAGCTGCAATACAGAGATAAATTAGTTGTAAGAGAGAATTGTGAGTCAGCAGGAGATCTCAGTTTTGGAGTCACTGTAATTTGAATGTATTTTGTATCCATTTCGACACTCGTGAATATAACAGAAGGAAAATTGAACCAAATACACATTGTATGATCGGTGTTTGCAATTTCCTGATATTCCTGTTCTTATGAGTAAGTGAATGAATCTCTGTGGAAGAGTAGGAAACTATGAATGTTAGTTTTTCAGTTTCAATTGTTTCTCTTCATTTAAGGCTCTGCAAGGTGTGCATCGAGCCAGAAGGGAACACAAGAGGATTGGGGGAGGAATTTCTCTATGAGAAATCCCTTGGATCTGAGTTATCGAGATCCCTTAGATGCAAGGAGTGCGCAAGAAATCGAAGTCTAGACCAGACGAAGCTCAGGAGGGATAACACTCTAGGAAAGTGTTGTCGAGATCCAGGAATCCATTTCCCCAGAGAAGGGAAGGTCGGAACTTTCAGGGACTTAGAAAATTTTTCTAAGTCTGAAAGATTAAAAAATGCTTAGGAGGGGGAGCACTGTTGACCGTCAGATTGCGGTGAAGGGTTAGTGGTCGTCTGAGGTGAGACATGCACACAAATTTCAACATTGCATATGCCCAGGAGGAAAGACCCACGAGGACCTGAACGGACGGTGGAGAGATTTCAGGGAGGGATGCGAAATCCCGTGAGCTGTTGGATCGAGAGGAATTGTGAGTAGGTTAGTGAGGAGAACTTTCAACACTCGACCCTCAGGGGGAATAGTAGTTGTTGGACCCTAATAGATCTGGGTCGTTGATCCCATTTTGGGTTTTTGGCTACCGGGAGTACAAGGGGTGAGAGCAAGGACTCTTGACCCGCGAAACCCCGAAAGGATCCAAGCCATCGGATCTTCGAATGTTTAGAACCATTGATCCACGACGTGGGGTAATTTCGGATTTTGGCGACCAGGGATACAAAAGGTAAGAGTCAGGAGTCTTGACCTATGAAATCCCGAAAGGATTCATGTTGTCGGATCTTGGAGGCTTAGATTCGTCGATCGACAACAGGGAAGTGTTTCAACTTTTGTGACTTGGAGGAACGAGCAAACCGCGTGAGGGGCGAGGTCGTCAAACACGAAATGCCAAATTGATCATCATCATTGATCGAAGGGAGATCTGAACTATAGATCTCGGTCTTCACGGTTTCGGCTCTCGTAACTTGGAGAAGCCTGAAGCGCTCTGTGGTAAAGTTGGTGGTCACATGCCTACAGTCACATGAGCTGGGGAAAGGGGGGAGCTAGCCTTCGCTAGCCCTTATCGGGGTTTCGGGACCAGAGGAACCAGGGACTCGTTACATTGGAAAACCTCAGGAATGAAAAATGCGACACGCCTTTTAGGCTAAGTCGGTGGTCATGCCTGCAATCACGAGGAGTGGGGGCTGTGCCTAAAACCAACTTACGTAGGTAAAATACAGACAAGAGTTTGTGGACTAAGTGTTAGAGGTTCCAGTTCGGAACCAGAAGAGCCACTCTGGCTCTGAAATTTAGAGATCCTGATCGGGAGGTCGTGCAGCCCTGAGGAGGGATAGGGGGTCTGCATCAGGTGGTATCAGAGCTGATTGTTCTTCATCTGTAGACTTCAGGCGAAAGAGAAAGAGGAAGAGACAGAGAGCTCGGAGTTGTACTCTATGTGTGACAAGCAGTCAACACAGTGCCGCCAAGGAGACGAGAGGCACCTTTAGCCAACCGTGCTGTAGAGAGGGAGATGCGAGAGCTTCGTGCCAGATTGGAAACAATGGAAGCAACGCAAAGAAGAGAACCTGACACTGGAGACGTCAGTGAAGTAGAAAATGAAGAGGTTGAAGTTGAAGAAGCTGCAGGAGAAGACACTGTAGAGGAATGTTTGTTGAAAGCAGTTGCCAGACTGGGAGGCAGAGTTAAGATAGAGGTTCCCATGTATGAGGGAAACCTAGATGCTGAAGAAATATTGGATTAGATAAGATCCATGGACAGACACTTCGATTATGAAGACGTCGATGAGAAGAAGAAGGTGAAACAAACAGTCACCAGGTTAAAAGGACATGGAGCTCTGTGGTGGGATGAACTACAAGCTAAGAGAAGAAGCAAAGGAAAATAGAGGATAAAGAGTTGGGATAGAATGGTATCCAAGCTGAAGGCTAAGTTCATGCCCAAAGATTATCAGATAAATCTGTTCAGGAAGATGTAGAACTTGACACAGAAAGGGATGACAGTTAAGGAGTACACTGAGGAGTTCTACCAGCTGAACATTAGAATTGGACAAAGGGAGAGAGATGAAGAGAAAGTCACCAGATATATAAATGGCTTGAGATATGAGATCCAGGACGATCTCAACATGATTTCAGTCAGAACCGTGGAGGATGCTTATCAGTTTGTGCTGAAGGCAGAGGAGAAGCTGACCAGAAAACAAATTCAGTGAGGAAGAGGTAAAAGCTCGGTCCCAAGCAAGAGCAAGGGGTTTAAAAGCGACATAACACATCAGTCTAAGGACGAGGCTGGGAAACCACACAATCATTCAGAACGAGGAGGAAGTTCACGAGAAAGACAGGGTGGTGGAAGAAACTCTTCTAGAGGAAGAGGCAGAGGAGGAGTGAGATGCTATGCTTGTGGAAAGATAGGACACATGTCTTGGGAATGTCCCGAGAAGAAGAAGGAAGGAGGAGAAGCTCACATCTTAGAAGCCTAGTGAAGAAATGTTGAAGCAAAGGGAGCAGAGGATGGAGCATCCTTGATGTTGAGAAAAGTTCTCTTGAAACCAGAGCAGGGATGATTTTAAGGACGAAAAATTGTTTTAAAATGTAGAAACCTTGGTTAATCTTACTAATTTTTCACATGCCAACTATAAATGTTTGGCGATATTTTTGTAAAAATATTCAAATTTATAAGGATTTTATATAGTTTTTATAAAATTTTGTCAATTTTTAAGGTAAAATAATTTTATCCTATAGAATTTGGGCAAATCATTTTCAAAATAGCGAATCTCATTTTTGGAAAAACCATGGAAAATTAGTCCATGAGCGAAATTTAGCCCCTAAAATCATCCATGAACTAGAGGCAAAAATTGAAAAGCCAGTGCAGAGAAACAGTCTCTTCAAGATAGCTTGCAAGGCTAAGTACAAAGTATGTAGGGTGACGGTTGACAGTGGGAGAACTGAAAACCTAGTATCCACAGAGATGGTGGAGAAATTGGAGCTGAAGACAACTGCACATCCAAAACCATAGAAGGTCTCATGGTTGCAAAAAGGACACCAGGTAACGATTACTAAACAATGCATGGTTGAAATGAAGATAGGAGGTTGTAAAGATGAAATCCTATGTGATGTAATCCCCATGGACGTATGCCATATTCTGTTGGGAATACCATGGCAGTTTGACAAAAATTTCATTCATGATGGGAGGAAAAACACATAAACATTAGAGAAGAATGGTAAGACGCATATGTTGTTGCCAATGGAGGAGAAGAGAGTAAAAGAGGAAGCCACCACAAGCATAATTCTCATGAGTGGGAAGGAACTCTTGAAAGAAGTCAAGGAAGAATAGGAGATGCAGTTCGTTGTGGTGAGGAAGAGGCTCAAGTCCTTTAAATGGACAGAGGAGCTTGAAAGGAAATTCAATATACTGAAGGAGAAAATAACAAAACGAACAATTCTGATCTTGTCGAATTTTGAGAAGACATTTCAGGTAAGATGTGATGCAAGTGGAGTTGCAATAGGAGCAGTTTTGAGTTAGGATAACAAACCTGTTGCCTATTTCAACGAGACGTTGAATGAGACTAAGAAGAAATACTCCACATATGACAAGGAGTTCTATGCAATAATTCAAGCATTGAAGAAATGGAGGCATTATCTTGTCCCACAAGAGTTTGTCTTGTATAGCGATAACCAAGCTTTACAATTCATAACCAGACAGGAAAAATTGAATCAGAGGCATGCAAAATGGGTTGAAGTTATGCAAAATTTTACTTTTGTCATAAAACATATTGCTGGAAATGCTAACAAGGTTGTTGATGCGTTAAGCAGGAGATGTTTGATAATGTAGGAATTCCAGGTGAAGACCTTGGGGTTTGAACACCTTAAGGACATGTATCATGATGATGTATATTTCAAGGAGGCATATGAAGCATGTGCTAATCCTGTGTTGAGAGATAGAAGTCAGTGGATAGAATACATGATTTAGGAAGGACTGTTGTTCAGAGGAAATCAGTTCTGCATAGCAAAATGCTCAATAAGGGATAATCTTCTGAAGGAAAAGCATAGTGGAGGATTGGTTGGACATTTCGGCCATGATAAAACATTTGCACAGTTGAGCAACTCATACTATTGGCCAGGTATGAGAACAGATGTGATAAAGTTTGTGAACAGATGTAGAATCTGCCAACATGCAAAGGGAAAAAGACAAAACACTGGGTTGTATCAACCATTGTCAATACCAGAGAGGCCTTGGGATGTAATAAGCATGGATTTTGTGTTGGGATTACCAAGAACACAAAGAGGATTCGATTCCATATTTGTGGTGGTGGATAGATTTTCAAAGATGGCACATTTCATCCCATGCCAGAAGACCAGTGACACAACACATGTTGCAAATCTATTTTTTAAAGAAGTTTTGAGACTTCACAGCCTACCCAGGAGCATTGTCTCAGATAGAGACACAAAATTTGTTGGTCACTTTTGGAGGACGTTGTGGAAGAAGATGGGGATGGATTTTTCCTTCAGCTCAGCTTATCGCCCTCAGACAGATGGGTAGACTGAAGTGGTAAATAGAAGTTTGGGGAATTTATTAAGGAGTCTGGTTACTAAACATCATAACCATTGGGCTCAAATTCTGCCACAAGCAGAATTTGCATACAACGATTCACCAAATAGGAGCATTGGAAGGAACCCATTCCAAATACTATATGGAATGAAACCAAGGGGAGTATCTGAGTTGAGAGACTTGGAACAAGGTGAGATAAGGAGCGCTGGAGCAGAGGATTTTGTTGCGGAGATGGAGAAACTCCATAGCCAGATCAGAGGACAGTTGGAGAGTTCTAACCAGAAATACAAGCATAGAGCTGATCAACATCGCAAGGAACTTCAATTTGAAGTAGGAGATCAGGTTTTAGCACATCTCAGGAAGGATAGGTTCCCTAGGGGACATACAACAAGTTGAAGATGAAAAAGATAGGACCCTGTAAGATCTTTAGGAATTTTGATGCAAACGCCTATGAGATTGAGCTGCCAAATGGTGTGGGAATTTCGCCCATATTCAATGTTTCAGACCTATATCCTTACAAGAAAGATGACACAGAAGGGTTAGAAGATCAAGGAAAGATTCAGTGGGAGAAACACATGCCTATGGCAGAAAAGCCACAGATGGAGAAAATTGTTGATCAGAGGATTGGCAAGAAGACTAGAAGGAAAACCTATTTTGAGTATCTGGTCAAATGGAAGGGACACCCAATCGAAGATTCTAGTTGGGAAAATGAAGCTGCTATCCAGAAGTAGGGAAAATTAGTAGAGGAGCTCATGGATAGGAGTCCATAAATTTTTGTCAAGGGGAGTATGATGCATGAACATCGTTGGAAAGCACATAGAGGCAGGACCACTCAACACGTGGGAGTTCTTCCAGAACTTCAACATTAGCAGCTGCAACCGATTTTGAGTTGAGTGAGTTTACAATCAATTTAGATCCATCTTAAATAATAACAAAATCTACATCTTAAAAAAATTGATCCCTTTCTATGCTCATATGATTAACATGGATTTACATTGTTGTATATAAAACCTTAAATTTCCCCTAATACCATCAAAACTACATTGTAATTGTTAAATAAAATACATACAATAATGAATAATCACTACACTAAACTTGTGACAAAATATGTAAACCACAATAAATAAAAGGCACTCACCAAGTGTATCAACTAAAGCTACAAGTTAAATCCACTCACACATAATACCAACAATATTAGTCAACCTATACATCATTAATTTTCTATTACACAAAACATAACAAATTAATAAGATGTATATCAGAAACAAGATGGATATAAAATTCCACTACAACAATAAGCTTAGAAAGGAACCTAAATTCCTCCAAACTTCTCCCACAATGGAATTTGAATGTATGTATTCTCGGAGGTGTGTTGATTCATATGGCCTTCTCAACGAAACACGCATAGGGCTTTTCCATTTGTACCCACCATCACTATTGAATGATAGAATGTGAATTCGATTGCAAAGGGGTACAAGAAGTTGCAAAGTTCAGCATGGCATTCAGTGATAATAACCACATATTGTCATTTTTTAATCAAATCAAATGCATTTCAATGATGCGCCTATTTATCATCATTTTTCAATTATTTAAATATTAGCAAAATTAAACCAACATTAATTTATCATCAAATATTTTAGGTGTTTCATATTTTTTAAACCAAATAAATTATGAAAAATCAATCCAATATTAATAATTAATTGAAAGTCGATAAAAGTTGGCTTCCCATTGATAACATTATTAACATAAAAGTAAAAACAAATTTACATGTAGATTTATTGAAATTCAATAAGAGTTGACTTCTAATTCATCACAATATTTTTGTTATGATAATGAGAAAATGGAATGACGGCCACGACTTCATTGTTATGTAATCAATAATGTAATTATTTTTTTTAAATATTTTTATTGGAAGAGATAATATAATTTTTTCTTTTAAATTGTATTTTTAATATATAAATGAATTTAGGTTATTGAAAAATTCTAAAACATTTAGATTATATAAACTCAACCACTCAAATTTAAAATTTTTAAAGAAAAACAAATTTAATCTAAAAAATCTTTTACTTATTAAATTTCCAATTCCAAACTTATTATTAAATTTCCAATTCCAAAATATTATTAAATTAGAACTTACAAATAGTTAAAAAATTAACTCAGGTTACGTTGTACGATTACATGGTTTAAATTGAGTTCGTATATAGGTGGAAACCCACTTTTTACATAATGACGTATAGACTCCTTCCACCTGGGAACCTCCACTTTATTCTCACGATCACACTTACTACGTACATCTATTGATCATGAACATATTTAATAGGTTTTTAGTGCTTAATCAGTATTGTATGGACAAGATTAAATATTGATGAAATATTCTTAGTAGTCCCAATAAATCAATAATTGTGATTTCAACCACTAACTTTCTCACTATTATAAAGACATCAGTTTACATGTTTATTTTTTTACTTTTACTTAATCATATTTAAAATTTATTATGGTGGTTAGCTGATTACCAAGTATGAGTGATTAGGGTTTCATTTTTTAGGCCAACCTAAATCTTTGGCCTTCACGAGCTACGTTCTAGACACATTGCCTCCTTTCAGCCAACTCTTTCCGACTCTTTCTGTCCACCTCTAGGCCCTTTCTCTTTCGCGACGGTTCAGGTTTTGCAAGCCGTTTCTCTTTCCCGCCTGTTCAGGTTTTGCAAGCTGTCCTTTCGACTTTCACCAACCACGAATTTGTGGTTGTGCTAGTCTTAGTAGTTCCAATAAATCAATGATTGTGATTTCAACCACTAACTACCTCACTATTATAAAGACATCAGTGTACATGTTTATTTTTTTACTTTTACTTAATCATATTTAAAATTTACTATGGTGGCTAGCTCATTGCCAAGTATGAGTGATTAGGGTTTCATTTTCTAGGCCAACCTAAACTTTTGGCCTTCACTAGCCATGTTCTGACACACTGCCTCCTTCCAGCCAACTCCTTCCATCCACCTCTGGACCATTTCTCTTTTCCAGCAATTCAGATTTTGCAAGCCATCTTTTTGCAAAATGTCCTTTCGACATTCACCAACCACGAATTTGTGGCTGTGATAGTCATATACTCGTTGCTATTATTACAAAGCACACTAACCCCAGCTCTTTCATCAAATTCTAGAGAGTGTTCGACAACCACGATGCATTGGTTATCAATTTGTACAAAATCACACCAAATAAAAAAGCCATCACAGTTAAAGGTGTTTGCTGTTTCCCGTTCTTCAACGTTTAACCAAGGGACCAGAGTTGCATCTTCCTTATTGGTTTTGGCGCCTCCACCTATAACTGCTGATATAT
>JASDQU010393869.1:0-10845 GCA_032191745.1 Picea mariana | reverse complement strand
TTATGGTATAGGTTTATTACAGGTTGAGGTACAAGTTGATGCATGGTTCAAATTTATTGGTACAGGTTTACAGCGGTATATATCACAGTGATAGTGTGATAGTGGTTTCATCATTCTACTTCTACTTCAGGGTGGCAGGACGGGGCAAGGACAGGTGGTTGTAGCCACCTTATGGTTGTAGCTGGAGAACATTGGGGGTTGTATCCTCCTTTTGGTTGTAGCCAGAGAATTGCGGAGTTGGAGCTTCCCTTAGGTTGTAGCCTGAGAAACTAGGGGGTTGGAGCCTCCTTCCAGTTGCAGCTGAAAAACAAAGGAAGTTGGTGCTTCCAATGAATGTAATTCTTCAAGACATATAAGAAAAAGCATTCCGTGGTTTTCTCCCGATTTGGGTTTCCACGTAAAACACTGGTGTACTGTGTATGTGTGTGATTTTTTATTTCTTACTACTCATTATTGGATAATAACTCTACATTGATATAACATTTGAAGAAAAATGATTATAATTACGCTATTACTGATTCACCCCCCCTCTCAGTAATCCAACAACCTTATTCTTAAAAAATGGTTTCAAAACTATATTCAAACTCAGATTGTGGTACGGTCCTCGATATTTATTTTAGATATGTACAGGAAAAAATGTTGCTAATTTTGTTGAAAGGCAGGGAGAAAATCTTATTATATGATCAAATGGTCAATTCTTCAAATTCCATCCCATTCCATATTGTTCAAAGTCCATCACATAGTTCTCCCTTTCCATCTCCAATAAGTTTAACTTATTTTATTTATGTTTTGATTATCTCATTGAATTTTTATTTATCCATGTCAATCTGAATAAAAATGTATCCAAATTTGCAGGATCTTGATTCGTAATCAAGCTCAAATGAAGAAAATATTCCAGTATCGGTTCAAAAACATTGAAAGGTATTATCAGGAGCAACATATTGCAAGTAGTTGGTAGATGAAAGTGGATAGCCTCTTTACCTTCCAATTGTGACATTCCATCTTCCAACTACAATATTCCTTGATCGACGATGTTAATAATTGTTTGGTATAATGTAATTTGAAGAAACAAATTATTGCATTGTTCTTACTAATATCATCGATGTACTAATGTTCAATATTTTTGAAATTCAGATTCTTCTGATGATGAGAAACCTAACTACCATCTTCCGTTGCACCCCACAACAATGCCAACCCAAGAGAAAGTTTCAATGAGAGCACAAATCAGAGAGGAAGTGTACCAAGAATGGTTGAATCAACCACCTATTCAATTCACACTACATCCAGATTCACCAATTAGGAATGAATACAACAATACTAGTAGTTATTCAGAAGTTGGAAATGGAGACAATAAAAAATAGGTTGGTATGAATGATTAATTACGGGATATGAATGCCATGGAGACAATGTTGTTAGACACATTCCAGAATGATGAGCTACGGGATGATGTTCATATCAATGATACCATTTCCCAAAGCCTAAAATCTTCTTCCACTACCCCTCTCTTTCCACCTAGTGCTCGGTCAAAGTCTACCTATCTTGGGACAACAATGTTACTTTACAACATGAAAGCAAAGTTTGGCATGCCAAACACATGTTTCTCAACAATATTGAGGTAATTGACCACCAAGTGCCTTATATTAATTTTTTGAAATCTTGTCACAGTACAATAAACATTAGAAATGGTTTCTTTTATAAACATTAAATGACCTTGTACATTAATTCTATTTCCCACTAACTGCAGGATATTCAAAGATAAGGTTCTTCCTAGTGATAATGTTTTGCTCGGTAGTTGCGAAGTGGAAAATCAGTTGTTGAAAATGTTGGGTGTTGAGTATATATCATATCATGCATGTTGAGTATATGCCAATGTTATTCCCCAATATTTGGGTTTTTGACCAAGTCAAAGAAAAATATGGTGCATCCGGTTGTTACCCGCATGAAGAAGAGGATGCACTAAACATAGGGATTGGTTGCAACAACTCAGTAATCATATTTTTGTGTACATAATTTTAAATTCGTAATGCACATTTGAATTGTAAGTGCATCTATATTATTTTATAGTTTAATGGTCGGGTTATTAAACACATATTGAAACTTTGATTTGTTCATTTTTTTATAGGTGCATTTGTTCCCATCTATGTGGGCATATGGACATCATTTTCGCACAGAGAATGTTGATGATGGACACATGAAACAAGAATGTGGAGTGGAATTTGAGTTTGACCAGTCTAGTCATGCAAGCCACTACGATCAAAACACCATACAGGGGAAGTTAGGTTACGTCGGAAAGATATAAGAGATCATTTGAGTGGACTTATCTTCCTTCCAATGTGTTATTTTTAGGTGCAAGTGGTGGGACACCTTTGATCAGAATAATGTAAAGGAAGATCATGATAGTGGGATGATATGTATCAACTCTAAAAATATGTGGGATGAAGCTAAGGAGCCTTATGTTTTCCCAAAACACTACAACCAAGTGTTTTTTTACCCATGTGTTAGATAGGGATTGGTGGTTTGTATTAAGACATGACCCTATATCAAAACATATTTTTGAGAACAACAATGTTATCATGCCAAGTGAGGAATATAATGAGGATGATGAAGACAAATAGTGATATGTACATGTTTTATTTCATCTTTAATATTGTTGTTGTATCTTTTTGTGATACGGATTATTTTCGGAATGAAATGAAAGGAAAGATATTACAATGAAATACTCATGAAAATTGCTAGAAATAGAGAAATACAACAATACTTGATTTCTATTAATGAAAGAATTGTAAAGAGACTGTAAAAATACAGAGTGCAAGAATCGCTAGAATGGTGACAGCTTTATTTCTGAGAAGAGATGTGACAGATAGGCTCATTCGCAAGAAGATGATTACAATGAGAATCTAAAGGCCTTTTTATGATAAACATGAATTCCAAAACCCTAAACATCCAAAAACCTAACCCTAGGAGATGAAATGTCAAAATTCATGTGGACCCCATTTGGGTAAGTTACTACATTAACTTCTCGGGGTCATAGATTTTGCATACGATCTCTGTTTTAGGCGCATGATAGCCCATTGGAAGGGTATTTTCGAGAACTACGCATTATGCCATAAAAATATGACTTTGTTTATAGTTTGACTATGGCATGCCAAAAAAACATTTTTAGATCCCCAAAACAGACCTGGAAGTACAAAAATATGTGCTAACATGAAAACATACAAACTAAGCCAGTTGGATTAGGTGGGAGGACACCTCTATCAACATGGAAGATGTGTGGGGCTTCAGACATCCCTAGAAGTGTAGAACCCACAATTACAAAGAAGTACAGAAGAAAATGCCAAACTAAAAACTGACAAGAGGAGCCAGTTGGAATAGGTGTGTGGCCACCAATATCCAACTGTATTAGTCATTCGCCCTGAGGAAGAAATGGTTTCCATTGTGTTGAGTTTTTAGGGAAGAGGGGAATTTTTTTTCCGAATTTGAATCTTGGTGAGATCCGTGCCTTTTTGGCAAAGTTGTGTAGTTTAGTTTGTGGAAGACTGTCACAAACCTGTTGTTGACAGGGATGAATTTGTTCCACCAACCTGTTGTCTCTTGGTTTTATGGGGAATTGTGTAGGAACCATTGTAGGTGAAGAAATAATATCTTATTTCTCTTTGACACCCTATTTTTTCTGGATAGAAGATGTTGAGGTTGTAGTGGTTCATCCTTTAAACGGTCTGTGAAGAGGGTGAATTTGGAAGTATGAGATATTACCTTGCGGCACTATTTTGGTGGAACAATATTCAAAACTACCTCTTGTATCCTATAGAGCTGACCTACTAGAGTAATAATGACATTACATGGTCTTGACTCATAGGCAACATAACGTTTCCACATATATGGTTGGACCAAAACAACATCACATACATCAAGAGATGAATCATCACACACTACCTCATCCTTGAAGGGATAGATTCCATAGGACAAGCGACAATGCTAGTTTCCATGAAGATCTCATCCATGGTGAATTCACCTGATGTTGTATGGCTGTGGGTGTGGTGTTGTTGAAAACCCTAATTGTTTGATGATATGTTGACAGGTGAAAATGACCGTCCATCAACTGGAAGAACGAGTCTGGTCTAGGGTTGTCTAAATAACCCAAGCCGTTTGGTGTGACTCATTCCAACAGGTTTAATGGATCTGTTAGCCAATCTAAAAGTCCTAAAAGAAACAAATAAAAGAAATAAAAGAACTAACTATTAACAAACCACTTATATATATATGTACATACGTATAATGTAACTATTGTAGATATATTTAAACATTAGATTTACTTATCTTATTTATGTACATGATATACACACTGCAAGTTTTGATCTAAACTCACGAAACTCAATGTGAAAAATGAATTCTCTGAAGAAGCAGATAAAGAAAGAACATAAAATATTTTTTTTCGTTTTTTCTTTATAAATCTAAACTAATAAGAAAAAATACTATGAAACAGAAACATGTGGATAGTCAAAAGCCAAACCATATATTCGAGTTTCAGTGATGATTAAATGATAGAAAAACATAAATGAGATAATCTGTTAGTGAGTTAACGATATGTATTCAAACATCTTCACGATTAGAGAACATCCAACCACCTTGTCCAAGAGGGAAACTTGCAATGAACCTTAAAAATTGTCCTGAATAAATGCAGAACAATGTGTTGGCAGTTGAGTTTTAATAACAGAATGAATGATACGAATAGGTGCTATGATATTATCATTGCAAGAAATTACATTAAGATAAATTTGATTGTAAAAACATCGCATTTAATCATTCAACTAAAAATAAAGAGAAATCCTGTCATTTGAGCTCAATAAATGATCACTCTATTTAATATCTGAAGCATCAAATATGGACGATATTTTAAAAAGAATTATCCCAAAAACATAACAGATTGTGAAGTCTAAATCTATCAAAACCTATAAGTGTATCCGGATAAACAAAGCATAAATGAGAACACCATTTACAAGAAGCTAAAGCTAAAATGCAAATTTTTGTTCCATTCATGTTTGTGAATTAATCGTCCACCTTCAGCCCCAGGCTAAGATGCCTTCATTACAAAAAATATGAAGTATTTAAAGGTTTATTGAAATCTAAACATCCTATCTTGTAGGATAGGATCAAATCTCAAGATGATTTAATAGTTACAAAAATAGAGGGTCATAAAACCACTCAATATCAAACTATATCTCCCAAAATTATAAAAGTTTTTTTTGTTTTTACAAAATGAGCCAAAAGAAATGGCTAATTAACTAAGTCCAAAAATACTCCATCTTTTCAGATCACCACAAGATACATGATATCCTGAAAGAAAACAAAATGAAGAAATTAGACATTTATTTAACTAATATTTTCCAAAATTTTACATGAGAATTGACTGGCTAAAGAATCTGTTGATTCTGTAGCTAGTCTTATTTTAACCAACAGAAATATAAATCAATTCATATTCATTATAAAATAACAATAAAATCCTAACTAAGATAAACAACAAATCTTAGCTTTCAACCGAATACCAAATTCGAATCATAGAATCTCAGAATTAATCATTGCTTTGACATGCTCAACATTTTTTATTATGACATTGCTAGTCCTTTTAAAATGTTTTCCTTGCCTTTGAGCTCATGTTTTTCACTTGTTAATGAGTCAATCTAAGACGTGAGGGTCTTGATCTTTTCTTGAAGGACGGGGACATCTGTTTAATATTTTCCTATCCAATGTAAACATACTTCACACTGTGGGGCTGGGACAGTCGGTTGAAGAGGCACATGATTGTGCGTCAAAACACTAACACTATCCACTGTCGGCCTTGGCCTGAGATCGATACCTATAAATCTCTTGCTGTCTTTCAGACATGGTGGGAGGTTATTACTGTTGGATTTTTCAGTAGGGTTAGGGAAAACAAAAGGGCTCATGCACAGGAGTTCTGATAAAATCAGAACTAAAAACCTGTTGCTCACATAAAGCTGATCAGGCATTGCCCTTTCACAAAGGTCTTCACACAAGAAATCTAGCCTACCACTTGAGTAAATAAGAGGCTTATCTATCAGATTTTTATCCAGCACTGTAGGGATGTCTGTGATAGAACTCAATGGTTTTCTACAGATCCTCAAATCCATAGAGAGGAAATGAAAATAAAGAAAACTCAATTGCAACACATTTTCTGAGAAAATGTTGTCCAAAAAAAGAATCATACCTGTGAAATGAATTTTTTTATGAAGAATATGCTCATGATGAAGGTAAATGGGTTCATTTTCATTCTGGGTTTTCAAGTGTTTGATCTAACTCGTCACGGTTTGATCAGAAACGCTCCCGCAAAAACGTGTCTCTGGAAGGCAAAAGCGGGATTGAACAGTCTGTAACAAGAGTGAATCGAACTAACTGTGGGTTTGGATGTAACAGTAGAAGAGGAAATTCTGAGCCAAAAACACAGGAGAGAAACCCACCATTTACCCTAGCATGACCAAAATAAGAGCATAAGGGGTTTCAAGCCACAAAAATTTGGGCATTTTGGGTAATGAGTGCCCTAATTACAGAGAGAAACCCAAGACTCTGGTTTGTAATGATGGATCTATCGGTTAGAACTTCCACCTCAAACAAAGTACAGAGAATGACCGAATTGTGTCTGAATATCATCGTTGTGTAATGGGTAAAGTCAAGATGCTAAGATTAGGAGAGGGTGTGTTTTACAAGCCAAAGCATATCGAAAAGTAGAAATCAAAATGATTTACCAAGAATTGTGAAACAAACCTATAATCCATTTCCAATCGATTCTTGGTGTATCTACAAAGTACTCAAGATATAGTTGATAATCCAAGAGAAATCTCAAAACAAATGTTTTATTTATATATGATAAGCTTCAAAGAAAAAGAACATTCATTAAAAGAGTTGTAAGAACATTGACCCTTCTAAAGACCAAACCTTAGATATAATTGGAACAATATTATAATTTTTAATGCTTCATTCATGCTTCCAGTCATGAATGAAAACATGAAAACAAAAAAGAAAAAGAAAAAATAAAATAGGAACAATCGAAACATCCTTTTACAACTGAAAAGTCACCTTCGAATAGCCATATTTACATGACAAAGTGTAGGCAGCTACATGAATTGTTATTTGTCGCTTTAAAAGGAAAAAATCGTGTAGGGATGCCAACAATGGCGACTTACTGGGAGAAGCAGTTATCTATGCATCACCGACGAGTTCATGTTAGGACTGCTTAGAATGATTACAGATAAAAAAACAACTGAAGGATATCAACCATCCCAACAATCATTACACAGTCCAGCTTCAGATATCTTCCTGTTTAAATGAAATCCGGTGACAAATTAAAAAAATGAGTGCAACGATGTTCAAGTCAATGGCTCCGATACTATTGACAGGGCCACTGCTTCTAGCAGGCGTCCATAGCCTTTGCAGGGATATCAATTAACCCACTATGACGCCTCTACCTTGTCCAAGAATTTCAATTCAGAATGAAAGGCACTTATAACCAATATCAAAATTTTATACATGATAATTTCTTGAACCCGGCATTGCTTCATTGCTAGTAGGCCTATTCAGTACCCCGACGAAGTTTTCTTGGAATCATGCATGCATTTACCCACTACCAGCAGACCTGTTCAGTATCCCGGCGAGTTTACAAACACTTCCCACAACTCTCAATAAATATTTTTCAATCTGATATAATTTTAAAGATATTCAGAAGAGCGGGGTGATGCTAAAAATTTCAGTCTTTAGAACACTTGTTATTTTCCAGCCTTTAATTTTCTGCCTAATCACCTTCATTATGATCCAAAATTAGTTTCTTGATGAAACCAATTTTTCAAGGAAAGGAAGGCATACTTGAGTTTCTTTCTTTAAAAGTAGGGACATCATAGAAATATTTAAAGATGGTCATGTTTTCTCATAATTATAAAGTGAGACCAGGAAATCTGTTTTAAACATAAAATTTCTTTTAGCTAGTCTGTGTTTCAACAATTCATAGAATCGATGCTCTTGAGAAGACCTTAACAGTTGCTTCATAATGATGCATTATGGTTTGCCTCCATGAACTAAAAGGTGATACAGACATAAGCTTAACCAAAAGGTAGCTAAAACAAACAAAATGAAAAGAACCAAAATCAAAAAATAAATCAAAACAAAAAAAATATGTACAGAAGATGGATCTGAAAACATCACGTGAAATATCTCTTGGGATACTGAAAGAACATAAAAAAATCCTCATTGATGTGAATGCAGTCCTACTCATGGTACCTTGGGTTAGGGTTGAATTTCTAGTTCGGATTTATTTATCTCTTTACTTTCCATTTAAAATTTTCATAATAATACTGCGACTTTGAAAAGAAATACTCAACAAAAAGCAGAGAGAAAAGGATCAAGCAAACTTCCCTGATAACAGTCATATTATGGTTCTCTTTGTGTGCCCAATTGTATTCATGTCTGCATTATTACAAACAGAAACAATGAGAAATAAAACTAAAAGAAAACCTATTCCTAAAACTATGCTAACTACCAAACAAATCAGAATACTACGTGAAGTCATGCTTCCAATGTAGCCATCGGAGTAACCCCAATCCTGCAATGGAAACAAAATCAAATATTACTAAAAATAATGGTAGTATATCAAAAAATGAAAGAAATATATCATACTTACCTTAATAATCCTCATTTAAAAACAAAGCAAGCATGATCTTACCATTCCCTTGAAATTTCTTGATGTATGAATCCTCCATCCATTGTGCAATCTTGTCTTGATAAGGGTCATAATGGCATGGGTGAGTGTAAGTGATTTTGGAAAACTTGTCAAGATTATGGAGACCTAACATAACCATCAACCAAGCCGAAGTGTCCCAACATCCTGATAATTTTCCAAGTGTTCAATAATTTATTCACATGGAGGATAAAAAAAGTCATGTCATTCTTACTTTCAAGATATTTAGGTAGAAATAAGGCAAGCACAACTTTATCTTCATTATGAAGATTTTTTATGTATGAACCTTCAAGCCATTCTAAGATCCTGTCATAAAAATTAGGATGCAAACTATGACTTTGACGAAATGGATATATCAATGGGGAATGCATCATAAGAGGATTCATGACATCAATTAGATCATTGATTTGAATGCTTCCTTTTATGAGATTGATCATTTCAAAATGTGAAGCATAAACATTAAAATTTGATCTTATTAAAGAATGAATATGCAATGTAGAATGTTTGATCTCCATAAGAGAGAGTGCAATGTCTTTTTCAAAAACAAACTTTTTAAAATCATCTCGCAACATGTCTTTTTCCCATGTGAGTGATGAAAGTGAAAGAGCGTCAAATCTGACTTTATAAATGTTATGTTTGGAATTAAATTCACCAAATCTTGGCATATCGAAAGGATGTGATTGTGGTGGAAAAGAGTAGGATGTTGTGGGTAAAGTATCGAGTCCACCAGAATCTAAGAAGAGATCAGGATATAAAGAGTAAAAGGAATCAGAAATAAGCACATGAAAAGAATCTCTTGAGCTATGATATTTAACAATGGTATTCTCAAGAAATTTCTTTTCACTTTCTTTAAAACTTTCACTCTGTTTTGGTGATAAATTCTTCAACATAATATGATCATCTAGGTTTTCCTCCCGTATGATAGATAATTCAAAACTTTCATGAAAAACATATGATCTTTCATGTTGATAAGGTACGATTTGAGGATGAAAGTTTAAGGTTTCTCCTTCCAATTGCATATCTTCATTTCTAATCAGTTTCATAGGAGTGTTAGAATGTTTAAGATGATTTTCATCGTCTAAGTATTCTTCAATAACTGAATTTAAATATTGATTAGAGCATGAGTTACAAGAATGAGGACATTCACCTTGAACCATAAATGAGTCTTCTTACACGATGGTCAAAGACTAAAAATACAATGATTCAGAGGAAAAACCATTTTGGTTATCAGTGAGAACCTTGTCGATAGATTCTACCCCCCTTGCTTGTTCAAATTTTTTGAATGGATTCTTCTCATCCCGTGAACACAATTCTTCTCGTAATTGAATGATAGGATTTGTAACTGTTTCATCATTAGTGATTGAATATGACTGGATGAAAGGGATGCAAGCATCATAGAGGAGATTTAATACAAATGACATGTCATTGAGATTAAATTTACAGAGAACATGATGGATTCTTGTCGAAAATTCTTCTGAAGATGAATCGCCATTGATTAGCAAAGTCTGAAATTCTTCACATAATTGATTGTAATCATAGATTTCAAAAGCATCTAAAAATTCATCTACAAATTGAAACCAATCAAAAATGTGATATGTTGGAAAAGACTCAAACCAATGTTTAATTCGACCCCTAAAAGTAAAAGCAAACAATGTGCACAAAATTTTTAAATAAAAAATGTCATGTTTGATGCATTTGCACCAAAACTTGTTAAGGTGGTGTTTGGTAGATACATTTCCCCCACCATCAAAGGTGAGTTTGGACAAGTGAGAGACTGTCTCATTGGGAACATCGGGTAATGAGAAGTGGAAAGCATGTTCCAACACAGTAATTTGGGGAGCCATGGGGAAATTAAATACATTCAAAATAAAGGCTCCTACAAGGCCAGCTTGTCAGTCGACCTTCCTTCTAGTGCCATTTGTTGACGGGCGAAAATGACCATCCATCAAATGGAAGAACGAGTCCGGTCCGAGGTTGTCTAAATAACCCAAGTTGTTTGTGTGACTCGTTCTGACGGGTTTAATGGCTCCGTTAGCCAATCTAAAAGTCCTAAAAGAAACAAATAAAAGAAATAAAAGAACCAACTATTAACTAACCACTTATAT
>JASDQU010393867.1:0-10900 GCA_032191745.1 Picea mariana | reverse complement strand
CTACTAATCCCTCATGGGATTTCGCTAAAAATATTGGTCTTATGTGCTCTAACACATATCTTTAGAAGATGTTGTCTGTACCCATTTTGCATAAGTGTCCTACAATCAATTGATAGTCGACAGTGAAGACTACCAGTTTTTTCTTCTGCTTGGTGCTATATTCTTGTGGCATAGTACATGTGCTCAAGTATTGAATGATATCTGCCAAGTGTTCATCAACAATCTTTACTAAGAATAACCGTGCATCCAAAAAGTTATCCTCCAAGTTTGTAGGTTCTTCTCCATTGGTGACTCTTTATAGGTGGTCAGGTCCTACATTCAATTTCCCTAGCTTGACTATTAATTCAAAGTCAAATTCTTGGAATAATAGTAACCATTGACAGATTATCCCACCCAACATTGTCTTGTTGACTAGGTATTTCAGGGCTGAGTGATGTGTGAACATCTTAAAATGTTTTCCCAATAAGTAATGTCTGAATTTCTACAGTGCATAGACCATAGCTAGGCCTTCTCTTTTTTTCGTGTTATAGCTATGTTCTGTGTGGGATAGCTTTCTAATCGCAAATGCTATCAGGTGATCCAAGTCTCCCTCTCCTGGCTATGCCAAGATACCTCCAAGTTCTATGGATGATGCATCTACATGAACGTGGAATGTCTTCTCCCAGTTTGGAAATACTAATATCAGTGTGGTGACCATATTTTCCTTCAGGGTATCTAGACCATGTTGAAACTCATCGTTCCACTACAAATTTGTGTCCTTTCTTAACAACTTTTCCATTAGTGCAGTAATCTGCGCATAGCCTTTGATAAATTTCCTATAGTATCTCGTATGTCCCAATGTTGCTCTTAGATGGAAGACTGTTTTTTGGTGGTTGTAAGTTAACAATTATTGCAATCTTTGTAGGATCTAGTAATAAACCCTTTTTACATACTATGTGGCCCAATAGTATCCCAAACAGTGTTCCGAATATGAATTTCTTTATGTTCAGTGATAACTGACACTGTCTGCATCTTTCTAACATTAGGTGTAAGACTTCTACATGGTCTTTCAACAAACTGTAAACTGTCCAATCATCCATGTATACTTTTAGGAACTGATGGATGAATTCCTTAAATGCAACAATTACTACTCTGGAAAGAATTGTTGGTGCATTCTTCAGTCCAAACGACATGACTATGTATTGGTAAGATCCCCATTCTGTCACAAACATAGTCTTGTATCTATATTCTTGGGCTATCTTGATCTGATGGTAGCCTGAGAATCCATCGGTGAATGAGTAAGCTTCATGTCCACCTATGTTTTGTAACACTTCATCTGTGAATGGTGTAGGAAATGGGTCATATAGGCATGTATCGTTCAACTTCCTCAAGTCAACGCATATCCCAATCCCTCCTTGTTTCTTGTCCTGAAGGACCATCTAGCTTATCCATTCTGATTCTTCAACTGGTTCTATGATGCTGACTTTGAGCATCATGTTGATGTCAGCTTTGAATTTTTTCTTATATAATTGGGTTCAGTCTGTACGGTTGTTGTTTGATTGGTCTCACTTCTGGTCTAAGTGGTATCTTCATTTCTCCTAGCTCTCAGACTATTCCCTTCATCTCTGTAAATTTTGTGGGAAACAATTCACTGTACTTGTGCAGTAACTTGGTTATGCTTTCCACTGTTTTCTCATCCCAGTAATTTCCAATGATTATCATTTTGGGCTGCTCAACTATCCCAATATTGACTTTCTTTACTTTGACTGTTGCAGCAATAAATTCTTATTCTATAGGTGGACCTTCCACTTCTCTTTCTCCTTCCACTTCTTCAATCTGAATATTGCATGGATCATATTCATCCGGTGCTTCATCTTGCACATGGTGACATGAACAAAGTTCTTTAACTATTTTTTTCTTCTGTTGTTGTTCTTTTGTGATCATTTCAACTTCTGGCTCTTCGATGAATATCACTCCTCTTATCTATTTCAATGCGACATCTATGTTGGGGTTCTCATGCTTGAATGAGAAAGTGACTGTAAAATTTTGTTGCAATGTCATCTAGGTCACAGTTCCCTTGTGCAATTCCTGGTTTGTATACCAGTTTTCTAGTATGCCCTCTAGGGTTTGTATGAAGTGATGAGGCCATTCCTCTGGGGGTGTTAATTTCCACAACATTATGCACTTCTCCAAGTGTTCCGTTGGTGCCCCTTTTCCATCATACCTTTGTTGTTTGTTGTTTTGTTGTTCTGCGTCGAACCTTATGCACAATAACCACTTACATTGGTACCAATCTGTGATTGTCTCTTTGTGTGCTCCCCACCATCTTGTGGGTGTTCCCTTGAGTGCTATATCAAGTTCTAACATTCTCTGGTTCTCTAACACTACATCTTCTTACTGTGTCAAGGATGTTTCCAAATCGTTTATTTCGTGGAAACTGGGTGGTTCCTTGATTTCTGTGCCGACCCATCTTACTGCATGGTCTATTCGTGCACATTTTCTCATGCATACTTTGTGTAGCCTTTGTGTCTAGTTCTCTAAACCAATGTCTAATTCTGTTGCACATGAATTAATTTTCCACCAACTGAGTATCCCATCTGCAATTGGGTTTACGAAATCCTCATCACGTGCAGTTGTTCTGTATAACTGGCCGATTTCCTCTAAGTCTAGGCAAGTAGGTTCTACAAACCTCTCCCATTCTGATGGGTCTAATGGCGCGATGAACATATATTCTCTTGAATCAAATGTCATTTTCCTGGTCTTCAAGTTGATTATGGCATGGTTTTCAAACGCCTAATCTAGACCAATAAATGTTGGATAAGGTGTTGTGTCGTCCACTATTTCAATGACTTCAAAATATTCTTTAGTGCGCACTCCATCTAGGTCTATTGTTACTCTTTTCACTCTACGGTTTGATAGAACTCTATGTTGGATTTCCAGTTTCAATTGAACAGGTGAATATCCTAATGTGGTCTCTTCCATGCATTGCCATGTCTTCTTTGGTAGTACATTGAATTTAGATCCTAGATCCAATATGATGTCTTCCATGTTTAAATATGTGATGTTGGCATTTAGTCAAAACTCCCTACTGGTTCTTCTCCTTGTATGTAGTTGATTGACAGTTTTTGGTTCTATCTTTTCTTCCGTCTTGATGCTACATTTTTCTAGTATGTTTTGCAATATTTTCACAGATGATGGATCATTTATTACTTTTACACATGTTTGCAAAAAGACTTGTATTGTACGTACTTGTCCCATCGGTTGCATTTCATTGGTATGATCCAATACTGGACGCATCTCATTTTCCGATGCTTCCTTGTTTTGCCGCAGAGTTGAAGTTAATGCTATGTATTCCTTTTGAAATTCTTGTTTGGCTTCTGTAAATATTGCTTTCTCATTCTTCTCATCAAATTGTCTCCTTGGTTCAACATTCTTCTTTACCCACTGGTTTTGTGCTAGTTCTTGTCGAACAACGTCGTTGCCATTTTTATCTCCTCCACAAGTAACTATATTGATGTTTCATCCTTCATCTCTTCCTTCGGTGGAAATCCACTGAACATTCTGGTTGTTTTGGTTCCTCTTTTCCTGGATCTATACTAGTAGTGTCCGACATTCCTCTGTATCATGGTCCGCTGCACGACAGTACATACAAGTGGTTGGTGGAAGTGGACATTCCCTTGTGTAATGTCTCATTTGTTGACAATCATGACATACCATTGGTCCTCTACCTCATCCAAAACCTCCTCAGATGTGTCCTCCTCCTTTGTAGCCTGCTCGGTCTCCTCTCAGAGCATTATATTGAGGCTCCTAATTATACTTCATGGTATTGTACTGAGGTTGTGTCATGTTGTAATGTGATTGTGTGTTATTATATGCTTGTTTCACAGTATTATATTGCTTCTTCGCAGTGTTGTATGGAGCTAGAACTTGATTAAACTATGGTGTGGCTTGCCCCATCATCATTTATGCCTGAACTCTATATGCGTATGATGTTATTTCTCACATCAACGCCATAATTATACAATCTTTGTCATTGTGGCCCACTAACTTGCAAAAGGTGAAATATGAGCTCTTCGGCACTGTCTGGTATTTATGCATCATCGTGCAGTGATAAGGGTCGTGACCCGGTTTCTTGCATATTTAACACCACAATCCTCCTATTGGTAGTGGATTTGGCATTCCTTCTACCATATACTATGCGAATGTGGGACATTTGTTCTTGTGGTTTCCTTCCATCCTTCATGTGGTACACCAAACGAATTCTCATTTTTCCTTGTTCTTATTCTGGTTCAGCTGAAATGTTAAGTTCTTTAAATACTCCTTCATCTCTTCGATAGCTGGGTCTGTCTATTGGTACTGGTTTTCTTCCAATTGAAAGGCTGCTTGCAGATCCTCTGTCTGCATATGAAACTTTTTTTGTCGCAGTGGATACTTTAAGTGTGGGATTAGTGAGTTTACAAACATGTGTCGATGCTACATCTCGGTCATGAGATATTTTAACTTTCCCTTCAGTCACTTGAATCTCCGATCAATCTCCCATACAAATTCTCCTATTTTCTATCTTATTTCGATCATATCACTCATGTATTGATCCTATGAGATCGGCCTTTGGAACTCATTTATTAGTAACTTATTAATGTCTTCCAGTGTCCTTATCATCCCAAGAGCATTGTTTGCATCTAAACTCATGTACCAGTATAGTGCGCGGTCTCTTAGCATAATTACTGGCTGCACAAGTTTGGTATCTTCATAAGTCATTTGTTTTTATTCCCAGATCTTTTGCACAAATGAACAAATATTTCTCAAGGTGTTCTATTGCTTCTCATCGAAATTCAGGTAACCTGATGGTGGGATCATGTCGTGCCATTTTGAATGTTGAACTACTACCTTCGTGCGGTGTAGATACTTGACTAGTGCTACTTGAACTGGCTCCTCCAATTGTTTTTCCTTGTGTGGATGTACTTCCTACTATCTAACTTCTTCTAAACTTCAATTTTCTAAACAGTGGTGTTGTCTTTGGTGTATTATTCACACATGGGTTTATGGGTTCCACACTGAAATTAATATGGATAGGATTGCTACATTCTCTTCCCGTTCTTGGAACTCTTGTCTTCCTCTCATATGTTGTGTGTAGGATCTCCTCAATCTGCTCCACATCCCGAAGATCCTCTATCTCTTCCTCATCACTCGAAAATCCTTCCTTCGTGACTATGCCTCTCTTCTTGGTATTCACCTTGTATTGGTAGGGTACTTTGCTACACGTCTTTCCAGTTTTTACCATAATCTGCTTGATCTGGTCATCATCCATCATGATTGGGTCCATGGCTTCCTCCTTCCTTCCCTTATCCTTTCCTCCTTCCATTTCTCCTCTTTCTATCAGTGCTTCCCCCATTCCCCCATGCACACAGGGAAATTTATATGTCTAATTCCATTGTCATTACACCTTTGTTAAATATAAATATCTTAATCAAATTATAGATTGATCAGATGTACCTTCTTCGAGGTCCTCGTAGAAACTCTTGCTCCGTTGCGTTGTATGACTTTGCTGTGTCGACTGCAAACTCTGTTATAAACCCTACCACAATACTGTCCAACCAAAAATCAATTGTGTGAGTGAACTTGTTGTTCACCTGTTGTAACTTCTTAATCTGTATTGGGGTCCACTCTATCTGTCGAATATAGTTCGTTGCAGGGTTATCCTTCAACCTTAGTATCCACTCCTACAATAAGTGTGGAAAATCGAATAAAAAGACTTCATGTTGATCAGTAAATACATATTTATCCAAGTATTTGCAGGGTTTTATTCTAGGGTTTCTATTGTCTTTTTGTGCAAAATCTATCTCTTTTGTTCTTAACCAAGTTTTGATATTTGCTTTTTCGGGGTTCCACGGTCTCAACATTCCCTTTTACTAGGTCATTGCTCTCTTCTTTTTTTCTCTCTTTTCTTGTTCAACTTATCTCATTGACTCAACCCTCCCCTGTTCCTACCAACAACAAAATAACCATTTGTTGGTTACTTCTCTTCTATATTGTTTGAGTTTATACTGAACCAGGGTTCATGTCTTTCGGGTTTCCAACAAAGCCTCTAAAACTATTGGCCCTCCTGGTGAACCAGAAGGCAACACAACACACAAAATGCACTGTGCAGTCTCACCCGAGATAGCTTTAATGGGTGGCTATAAGACTCAGGTGTTTACAACCTAGGATTGAGTATGAGATATGAGAGCAAACCATTTAACCATTAATATAACTGTAACTACAATATACTATCATTTGCGACTACGTAGGAAATATAACAAATCATTCATTTAGAATAACAATATCCATTGAAAAGATGATAAATATAAACATACATATATCACACAACATAGATGTTACCTTGGTTCACCCCCTCCTAAGCTACATCCATAAATATTTGACTCTTGGCTCTTTTATTATGGTATTTCCGCATCTACAACATTGCACGCTTTACAATCCTCCACAGTCAGGTAATATCTATGTGAGGCGGACTAGATCGCACTAGTCTCCCCAGCCTGCAATATAACCCCTCAAGCTATACCCTCCCTCCTTCTCCCTCTATCTCAACAACTTAAGCCAACACCAACTTATACAAAGATAGGCTATACATAAAAAACCCTTGAATATCGCATCAACTCATGTGTAACTACTATAGGAACAATAATCTGAACAATACGAAAGCCAACCCTCTATGATACCTTCGTATCTATATTTATACATTTATGGCTCTTCAACCATTACAATACATTACCAAAACTCTAACCCTACCATCGTTAGGTCTTCCTCCCATGCGTGTGTGTTGTTCTTCCTTCTAGCTATTGCTTTCCTTTCATGCATGTGTGATGTGTTTCCTTCCAGCTGTCACTTTCCTTGTGCATGATTTCTTTCCCAAAAACACCTTTCTTTTCCACCTCGGCTTTTGGCCTGCATCCTACAAATCCTGTCCATGAAATCCTTCACTCTCTTTCCATGATTTTGGATTTCAATTTCAGTTATCCAATTGGCATATTCTACTGGATGATTTTCCCATTTAACCAAATATTCATACTAAACCTTCCTCCTAGTTTTCTTAGGAATTCTCTGATCTAAGAGATTTTCCATATGCATCTTTCCTTCTATGCGAATTTGACGCTTCCACTGAATCTCCTCTCGGTCATTCTTCCCTTCTGTGTCATCCATATTGTAAGGGTATAAGTATGCTACATTAAATAGTGGTGAAATTCCAATATCCTCTCGAAGTTCAATCTCATAAGTATTTGTAGAAAAATTTCTAAGTATTTTACAAGGTCCTATCTTATTCATCTTCAACTTATTATATTTCCATCTTGGAAATATTCCCTTCCTCAGGTGTGCCAAGACTTGGTCTCAAATCTCAAAATTCACCTATTTTCTTCTCTAGTCTACTATGTTTTTGTATCTCTGGCTGCTATCCTGTAGTTGTCTTTTGATTTGATCATGCACCTTTTTCATCTCTGTAGAAAAATCTTATGCTCCCGCACTTCAAAATTCATCTTGTCCTAAATCTCTCAATTCTAAAATTCCTCTCGGGTGCATTCCATACACTATATGGAATGGGCTCTTACCGATACTCTTGTTTGGTGATTCATTATATGAAAACTCCCCTTGAGGAAAAATTTGATCCTACTGAATGTTATATTCAGTTACCAAATGCCTTAGTAGATTCCATAAGATTATATTTACTATCTCATTATGTCCATCCGTTTGAGGGTGATATTCTGAACTAAAAGAAAAATGTGTTCCTAGCTTCTTCCACAAATTCCTCCAAAAGTGTCCCACAAATTTGGTGTCTCTATTTGAGACTATACTCCTGGGTAATCCATGCAATCTCATAATTTCCTTGAAAATAAAATTTGTTATGTGGGTAGAATCACTGGTTCTGTGACATGTTATAAAATGTTCCATCTTTGAAAATATGTCAACCACCACAAAGATTGAATCATTTCCCCTCTCGGTTCTTGGAGATCCTAGAACAAAATCTATATTTATATCATCCCATGGCCTATCTCAAATAGGAAAAGGCTGATGCAGTCATGTGTTTTGTTTCTTTCCTTTAGCATATTGGAAAATTTTGCATCTTTCCATGAATGTCTTCACATCAGAGCTCATGCCTGGCCAATAGTATGAATAAATCAACTGAACATATGTTTTATCATGGCCAAAGTGTCCAACCAATCCTCCATTATGTTTTTCCTTTAACAAATTGTCCCCCATTAAGCATCTTGGGATACACAATCAAATTTCTTTGAATAATGGTCCTTCTTAAATCATATACTCCATCCATTTATTTCTATCCCTTAACAAAGGATTTTCACATGCTTCATAAGCTTCCTTGAAATTTGGGTCTTCCTAGTACATTTCCTTGAGGTGCTCAAATCCCAAAGTCTCCACTTGTAATTCCTGCAAGATTAAACATCTCCTCCTCAAAGCATATACAACTTTTTTTTCACTCCCACTAATATTCTTAATGACAAAAGTAAAGTTATGAATGAATTCTACCCATTTGGCATGCCTCTAGTTCAATTTCTCTTGTCTAGTTATGAGTTGCAAAGCATGATTGTCAGTATAAAAAATAAACTCCTTTGGCATAAGATAATGTCCACTTTTTCAAATATTGAATTACAACATAAAATTCCTCGTCATACATTGAATACTTATTTTTAGCATCATTCAGCTTCACACTGAAAAAAGCAAAAGGCTTATCATCTTCACTTAAAACTACACGAATGACCACTCCACTTACATCACATTTGACCTGGAAAGTCTTCTTAAAGTATGGGAGAATTAAGATAGGTTGTTTTGTTATCTTTTCTTTCAACACTTTAAATCATTTCTTGTCTTATTTTTTCCAGTCAAAAGATTCATGTTCCTTCTTTATATTATCTAGTATAGGTGTGCAAATACTATTGAAATTCCTAATGAACTTTCTGTAAAATATCTCTAACCCATAAAAAATTCGTACTTAAATAACACTTCTCGGAGAAGGCCACTCTCTTATAGCCATCACTTGTCTGGATCCATTTTCAATTCATTTAAAGAGATTACAAATCCCAAATACACAAGTTATGTCTTCATAAAAGAACATTTCTTTAAATTCACCAACAATTTTTCTTGCTGCAACCTTATCAACACCATTTTCAAGTGTCTTAAATGATCCTCATCAATCTTAATAAAAAATAGAATATCATCTAAATAAACGATAAAAAACTTCCTAATAAAATATATGAGAACTTCATTAATTAACCTCATGAACATACTTGGAGCATTTGTTAATCCAAATTACATAACAAGCCACTTAACAGTCCTTCATTTTTTTTAATTTTGTTTTCCATTCATCTCCCTCTCTCATTCTTATCTGATGATAACCTCTCTTCAAGTCTATCTTGTAAAAATAACTAGATCGACTCAAACAATTCATTAAATAATCCATTTTGGGTAAACAAAATATATACATGATGGTTATCTTCTTGATGGCTTCAAAATCTGTGCATATTCTCCAACCTCCACCCTTTTTTGGACTCAACTCAGTTGGTACTACACACGGGCTAAATCTTTCTCTGATCAGACCTTTATCCAACAACTCTTTGATCTTCTCCTTGACCTCTTCATTCTTCTGAGGGGTTAATCTATATGCTTCTTTGATCGACAAACTTGCTCCTGGAATAAGGTCAATATGGTGACTGATACTCCTAATGGGCAGTAAAGTATGAAGTAACGCATCCAATAACTCCTTAAATTTCATAGGAAAATCATTCATAGAACTGTTTGTATAGATGACTCTCGTTTTACCTATAACAACAAACTGCATGTCCTGATCTTTCTTGACTTCTTTCAACAACTCCTTCCCACTCATGAGAAGTATACTAGGACTAGCCTCCTCTTTGAATCCCTTATCTTCTAATGGAAATAACATATGTTTACACCCATTTTTCTCAAGGATATAAGTATTCTTCCTCCCATCATGTATGAGATTCCTGTTATATTGAAAAGGTGTCCCCAATATAACATGACAAACATCCATTGGCATAACATCACATAAAACTTCATCTTTATAACTACCAATTTTAAATTCAACTTTACACTGTCTAATTACCATGAATTGATGTACTTTTTGCAACCAGGACACCATGTACGAACTCCGATGTGTTGTTGTCTCCAACTTTATATTTTCAACCATCTCCTTGGATACTAAGTTGTCAGTTCTCCCACTATTTATGATCACCTTGCATACTCTCTCTCTAGTATTGCAAGCAGTTCTGCATAAATTGTTCCTTTGGATTGGTTCTTGTACCTCTTTTTCTAGCTTTATGAGATCTTTCCTCATCACGAGCGATATTCATTCTTTTGTTGCTTCTTATTTCATCATTGTCTCCACATTCCTTTGTTGTGCCTCAGAAATGTGAAATTCTCCAACTCATGCATTCTTATTTTCAGGACATTCCCAATACATGTGCTTTGTTTTCCCACAAGCATAACACTTCACTTATCCTCCCCTGCCTCTTCCTCTACCTATTTCAAAAGGATTCTTTCCTCTAGATTATCCTCCTATAGAACTTCCTCCTATATATGTCTGATTATTAAATCCCCTAGCTTGTACCCTGAATCTTTGGAACTTCTCTCTGGTGGTTCCTCTTCCTGTGTTAGGACTCTTCCCCTTGCTCCTCTAACTCTGATTCCTTGCCAATTTTATTTTTCTTTCAGGGATACCTGATAATCATCTTCTACGGTCCTCATAGTTATCATGCTAATATCATCCTGTATTTCATACCTCAATCCATTAATATACCTAGCAATGTTTTCTCATCATTCTCCCTGTGTCCTGATCTTATATTCAACTTATAAAATTATTCAGTATATTTATTCACTGACAAACATTTCTGTCTCA
>JASDQU010393862.1:0-10900 GCA_032191745.1 Picea mariana | reverse complement strand
TCCTTAATCGGAATTAGAAAACCATTGGTGAAAACCATGTGCGAAAAAACCACTAAAAACGGACACAAAAAAGGCCAAGGAATATAGCACATACGCAACAATTCTTTGTTATGCCTTTACAACCAGTCTTACCTGGTTTTATTTTTTCTAAATGGGGATTAGACTTTGTTGGACCAATTAATCCTCCATCTTCCATAGGTCATATTTTTTTCTTAACTTCCACAAACTACTTTACGAAGTGGACTGAAGGAGTTCCTCTTAAGCATGCACAATATCAACAAATAATCTCCTTTCTTGAAATGAACATCTTTTCTCATTTTGGTATTCCAATTGAGATTATTTTCGATAATGGACCATCATTCGTATATGGAAATTTGACTCACTTCCTTAATAAATTTGGAGTGAAATGTTTCACTTCATCAACATATTATCCTCAGGGAAATGGGCAAGTTGAGTCAATGAACAAAAATATGGTTTAAATTCTCAAGAAAATAATTAATGACAAACCTCGTCAGTGGCATGCCTTACTGAATTATGCATTATGGGAAATTATACGACCACTAAACAAGTATAGGTCATACTCCTTTTCATATGTTATATGGCCAAGAAGTTGTCATGTATGTTGAACTTGACCTTACCTCTTTTAGACTAACCTTACAGGTTGAAGAGTTGAATTCTATAAATGTCTCATAAAGAATTCATGCTTTGTTGGCCTTAAAAGAACAAAGAGGTTATGTTATTGATAATCTAGAAAAAAGGTGGTAAACCATTAAAAAAATTCTTGATAAAAGGTCTAAATCAACTACTTGTGCAGACGATGAAAAATTGCTTATATGGGATTATGCACATGCAAACAAAGGTAAACATTCAAAGTTTTAGAATTTAAGGTTAGGTCCTTACATAATTGCCTTTATCATTGGAAACAATTCTTATTTACTCAAAGATGAAGATGGTTGTTTAGTTTCCTATACTACTAATGGTTCACATTTGAAACACTATGTTGAACATGGTTAAAGTTTTTATTGACTATATCTACAGTGTTTCTTGTACATTTTGATTTTGGTATGTATATCATTTTTCTCATATGCATTTTGATTGTTGTTCATTTTCTTTTACTTGAGTTTGATTTTTGAAGAATTTAGTCAAGCAACTGGATCAATCAAGTTACATTAATTTTCATTGGTTTTCAAAACTTTTGTTAAATTTTACTTGAATGATGAGTAATACAGACAACAAAATATAAATGAATTATCTTTCTTATGTCGCAATGTTATTTGTTGAATACTTAATGAACCATCTAAATTGCCTTGTTACATTTTAATTGATACAATTCTTCCCTATTTTCTTCTTTCCCATTCTTCCCTTCCACGTGTATTTATTGTGGTCATACTTTAAAATTTGATCCAAAATCTTGTTGAAACATCATTCCCGAGAAGAAAATACAATCAACAGATTAAAATCCAAAGTTCAAAAATTGAAACTTGATACTTTGAGTTCTAGTCCACTGAAAATGAACTACCATGTTGAGTCACCATTTGTTGACTCACAATTTTTCACCTACCACGAGAGCTTGCAAATCATTGAGAATCCTATAAAATATTTATAAAAAAAATTATAACTATAATAGGTGGGGTCTCCTAGGGAAAAGAACTAAATTTATTTGGCATTTACCTTCTCAACATTATGGCATGGCTTTGTTATGGATTGTCATCATTGAGCAGGTATCAAAGAAGTTATTTATTATAGATCAGTTTGGCTTGGTATATATGGAGTTATGGTCCTTTGATTTTACATGGTTATATGCTCACTACACTCAATGGAATTGAATGTTTGAGGCATTGCAATTCAATAATCATGAAAACCATGGTATTTGTTTGGTATAACAAGTTTTGGGTTAGCAGGTTGTTTTTCTCAAAGTATATATAGTGGTATATCTATAAACTTGTGAGGCATAAATATTTTGAATAGGTCCATGGAAATATACCTTTGATGAACATACAATATTTCTTAATTCATGAGACATTATGATCCAGGTGGATATCGGTGGCCACCCACCTACTCCAGTTGCCTCACATGAAGTTTTCATCTTTCCAGTTATTTTCCTAGATTTTCGGGTCTTGAACTTTTGGGGACATTTTGAGGCCCTAAACAAAATTTTTAGGGATTTCCAAAATCACTCTACACTATAAATTTGAATGTGACGACATAATGTGTATTCTGTGGATATGCCTTTCCAATGGGCTATTGTGAACCTAAAATGGAGATTTTATACAAAAGTTATGAACCCGGGAAGTTGGTGTACCAACTTACCCCAACAGGGCCCACGAGACTTTTGGCATTTCATCTCCTAGGGTTAGGTTTTTGGATTTATAGGGGTTTCCCACTCATGTTTTAATGTAAAAATTCCTTTGGATCCTCATTGTATTCATCTTCCTATGAACAAGCGAAACCACCACATCTCTTCTTAGAGATAAGTTGCCTCCATTCCCGCAAGCTTGTTTTCAGTCTGTATTTTACAATTTCAACACTTTCTCTTTATTAATATAAATCAAGGTTTGTTGTATCTTTGTGTATTTCTCTACTTTGCATATGTATTTAATTTTGTTCTATTTTTAAGTCTGGATCAGTGGTATCAGAGTGGTCTTCTCCTTGTTGTCCCTAGTGCATGTCCCCAATGAGGTCAAGGTATAGAGAGTTGGGTCTCGAGCTTGTTTCTCTTGAGGAAAAAATATCTTTCACACCCAAGAGACCTTCCATGGTGGGAGAAAATAAAGACGATGGGACAGGAGATCATATCAAATTGTTGCTTGAGGAACCCCTTGTGCAACAGAGGAATGAGACGATGGATATTTTTGAGAAAATCCTTCGACGAATACCAACATGCAACGCATCTTCCTCGAGCAGAAGCATCACCCCTTTCAAGGTACATATCGACTTTGATATTCCTATATTTGAAGTTCAGATAGATGCAAATTTTGTAGACAAATGGTTGAATCTGTTAGAAGGGTATTTTTATGTCCATCACTTTTCCAATAGAGAAAATATTACATATGTGCTCCTCAAAGTCGTTCCCCATGTCAAATATTGGTGGGAAACATTATGTGAGAAAAAGGAGACAGAGGAACCCTCAGTTTTTACAATCGCACTCACCTGGGAGTCCTTCGAGGATGCTATTAAGAAACAATACTACCCTGTTGGAAGTTATGATGACATGTACATAAGATGGACCACACTGCATCAGAAAAGGGACCAAGCAGTGCGCGAGTTCAAAACTATCTTACATACCTTGCGCACCAAGATGGGTATCAAATATTATGAGCAACATCTAGTGCTCAAGTACCGCGGTGGTCTGCATAGATACATCTAAACAGAAATGGATTTTTTGGACATATCATCCTTGGGAACGGCCTACTGATATGCTATCAAAATCAAACAGAAGTTAAAACAAAAGATGTGGAAGTTTGGGTCTAGGAACCCCTCACAACAAAAGCAGGGAAAAGGCAACCCCAATCCACAGAACAAAGGGTAGAGAAAAGAAGGACAGCCTCAGGAAAACCAATCTTAGTTGCAACCAAATAAGGACAATGGAAAGACGAAGAAATACATTGGAAAGTGGTGTGATTTCCATAAAATCCACTGGCATAACACCATTGCTTGTCACTCAAAGTAGTCATTGGTGACTGAGATGAAATCCTTTGAGTCAGATGTGGATTTTGACTCTGAGTCAGAACCGGAAAAGAGGAGGCAGATCATTGATGAAAAACCTAATGCCACTATTGCTACCACCAAGATACATCCTGGTAAACCTAATGAGCCAGAGGAAGGCAAGTGCCTCTTTCATTCACATATGTGGTTGAAGGGTACTCTACTACAATTCATCGTCGATAGAGGTAGCCAAAATAACCTCATCTCAGATAAATTCATCAAGCGGTTGGCCCTGCCGACAACGCCGCACCCTTAGCCATACACCATCATATGGCTCCTCCAAGGAAGTGATATTTGCGTCATCCAACAATTTCTCCTAACCTATGGTGTCAATCCCTTCAAATATGAGGTATTATGTGATGCCACCCTCCTTGAAGTCTGTGATGTTATTTTGGGAAAACCTTATTTATCTAAATATCATGTTTTATATAATTCTAGGCCTCGTATTGTTATCATTACTTTGGATAGGAAATTGTACAAGATACTTGAGTTCATACCACCTACTGCCATTTCCTTGATCTCTGTCAAGCAATGTAGGAATCTCATCTCTCAGACTTGGAGTTGTTTCTTATTTGTGGTTCACACTCAAAGTGAGCGGAAGGTTACAACCACATCCATGGCCTCTGTGGTCGATCTATCCATGCTTAAAAAGCAAGTGGATAAGGTCATGGAAGAATACAAAGACATTTTCTCCTCACTCATTGTGGGACCTCTACACTGTCAAGTCAAGAACTCAATCGATATGACCCCTGATGCTCCGCTACCCAATGGGACAGTGCATCGCCACTCTCTATTAGAAAATGAGGATATCAAGAACCAGATCCAAGAATGGCTCCAAAAGGGACACATATGACCCAACTCATCACCTTATGGAAGCCCAATCATGCTTGTGCAGAAGAAATATAGGACCTGACGACTTTGCATTGATTATCAAGCCCAAAATAAAATCACAGTAAAAAACGAGTACCCAATTCCCTGCATCGACGATCTCCTTGACCAGCTCAAGGAGGCCAAATAATTCAGTAAGATTGATTTGAATTCTGGCTACCACCAGGTCTCAATAGAGCAGACAGATGTATGGAAGACTGCCTTCAAGTCCAAATAATATTTTTTTGAATGGTTGGTCATGCCCTTTGGTCTGACGAATGCCCCAACAACTTTCATGAGGATGATGGATGATATATTGTGGCCTTACACCAATTCGTTTTTGGTGGTGTATATTGATGACATCCTCATCTACAACAATAATTGGGAGGAACACTTGCATCACATTCAGTAGGTTTTGCACACTCTGTGACATCACAAGATGTATGTAAATTTGGAAAAATGATCCTCTGGCATGGACATGGTCCAGTACCTATGATACATTGTTGATGAGCATGGTGTGCATGTGGATCCATCCAAGATCTAGGTCATTTGTCACTGGATATCCCCGATCACACTCGCTGAGCTTCATAGCTTCTTAGGCCTTGCCAATTTATATCACAGGTTCTCGTTGGGATTCTCCCACATTGCATGGGCTCTTAGTCAAGTAACCAGGAGTGTTAGCAAGGAAAATTTCATGTGGGGTATGTCACAACAGTAGGTGTTTGATGACTTGAATCAAAGATTGTGCTCAGCCCCAATGCTCTTATTACCTGACTTGTAAAAACCCTTTGAGATCGATATAGATGCTTAATACTATGGTGTGGGCGCAATCCTCACTCAGCACGAGCACCCTATGGCATATCATAGTGAGACACTTTTAGATGTCATTCATAAGTACCCTACTTACAACAAATAAATGTATTCCATTGTGAAATCACGCCTCCAATGGAGGCATTACATTATCAGGAAGGAGACGATCATCCACATTGATCATAAGTCATTACAATTCATGCATACACAGGGAAAATTGCAGAATGACCGCCATCAGAATTGGTCTATGTACTTGCAGCAGTTCCATCTCAACATCAAGTACAAGATAGGTAGCACCAATCACGTCATTGATTTCCTTAACATACCTCTAGTTGTAGAACTTACCATGGTGCTAAACTCCTGCAGCCATGAGACCTCTGGATGGCCCCAACTCTATGAGAGTGATCTTGACTTCACCATTACCTACCAGATGTTGGGTGCAAACACATCTTTCATTGATTTCCATCTGCAGGATGGGATGATGTGTCATCTAGAACATCTCTATGTTCCATCAAGCGATCGAGCGAAGATGATTTTGGAATCACACTACAGTCGGATGGTAGGACACTTCGTTGTAGAGAAGACAATGGCAGTGTTGCAGCAACATTTGTACTGGATGAAACTTCGACAGGATGTCAACAAGTATATCAGGTCATGTACTGCTTGCATCATTGAAAAAATGACCATTAAGAAAGAAGGCATGTACACACCTATTCCTACTCCCAATGGGCCTTGGGAATCCATATCAATGGAATACATGTTGGTCCTTGCTTCCACCAAGCGGGGCAATGATTTTGTTTTTGTGGTGGTTGATCATTTTTCCAAAATGGCGATCATAGTTGCCTACAAGAAGAGAATTACAGTGGAGGCCACTTCCAATATATTCTTCAAACGAGTGTGCATACATTTTGGGATACCACAAACCATCATCTTAGATCGGGACAATCGATTCCTCAATACATTTTTTTGGAGCCTCTAGTCACTATTGAACACCAATCTCACCAAATTCACTACCTTCCATTCCCAGACGAATGGCCAAACTGAGGTCATCAACCAAATGATCATGCATATCCTACACATGTACAATTCCAAGATCCTCTCACATGGGATGATAGTCTTCCCTATGTTCAACACAACTACAACAAGGCCATACATAGCCCAACCGACCATAGCCCCTTTCAAGTGGGTTTGGGATTTCAACCATTGGGTCCCATGGATGTTGCACTACCCCTTGCGGCCACCTAGGAAGAATCATCTCATAATAAAACTAAAGCTGAGAAATCCACCTAGTACATTGAAAAAATCTAGCACATCTTCCAATAGGTTCAGGATATTTTACAGAATTCCAATTCCAAGTACAAGCAGCGCCATGATCAACATCGGGTGCCACACAAGTTTCAGGTGGGAGATAAATTTTGGTTGCACTTGTAGAAATAAATATTTACAGGGCCCCATCGAAAGATTTATCCACTCCATTATGGACCTTACACCATCACCAAGGATGTGGTTGACAATTATTATGAGCTCAACATTCCCCCCTTCCTTGGCTTGCACCCAGTATTTAATGTGGATCTCCTTCGGCCATATTTTCCACCATTGTTGGACACATCAGAGATAGCAGAACAATTGACACCAACAGATATCAAACCTGACTACATGGAAAAGGCATCCACTGATCATATCATGGAGACACGGGTCAAGGGAACTCGCCAACAAAGTCTTCATCTTTATCGGGTTGTCAAAGAAGGGAAGCTCTTGTGCCAAGGAAAGTGGCTCACCTGGGGCCAATTTCAACAGAAATTTCCTCATCTAATGGGGGAACTAAATGCAATGGAGACCATTGTTTCCTAACGGGGGAAGATTGATATAGGTGGATATCGGTGGCCACCCATCTATTCCAATTGGATCACATGCATTTTTCATCTTCGCATTTATTTTCCTAGCTTTTCTGGTCCTGAGCTTCTGGGGTTGTTTTGAGGCCTTAAACAACATTTTTAGGGCTTTCCACAATCACAATGTAAATGAAGTTACAGTATAATGGCACAATGTGTAGTCCTCAGATAGGCCTTTCATACGGTCTATCATGCGTCTAAAACAGAGGTCGTATGCAAAAGTTATGACCATGGGAAGTTGATGTCCCAACTTACCCCAACGAGGCCCACATGACTTTTGGCGTTTCATCTCCTAGGGTTAGTTTTTTGGATTTATAGGGTTTTCCCACTCATTTTTTGATGTAAAAATGCATTTGGAGGCTCATTGTACTCAACTTCTTGCGATCGAACGCAGCCACCACATCTCTTCTCAGAGATAAGTTGCCTCCATTCCTACAAGCTTCTTTTCAGTCTGTATTTTACTATTTCGTCGCTTTCTCTTTATTAATGTAAATCAAGTTTTGTTATATATTTGTGTATTTCTTTGTTTCACATCGATATTTCATTTCATTCCATTTTTAAGTCTGGATCACATTACAACTATGGTAAATATAATATATAAAGTATATATATTATGGGCACTTGCATGAGATATGGTTTGGTTATAAGTCAAGGCTCGTCATCATAACAAATTTGATCCAACATAAAATTGGTGATAACATATGAATGAACAACATTCACATGCATTATGATATATTTTTTTGATTTGGTTGATGTTTGTGAAGGTTGTCAATCAACGTGCATCATAAAAGAATGGGGAATTGGTATCATAAACTAATGACACATTATACTTTTGAGTTGGGTTTGATATGATAGTGGTGTCATATGGGCTTTGAGTTGGGCACTATGTCATCCATGCATTGATGTTAATGTGACATGGGCATTAATTCCACTAGGCCCATGCTTTACCACCTTGGATGTCTCTAGGGTTCTCACCATTTGATGATTTTGGTTTGAACTGGAAGAGAACTTCTCTTTGTCTCAATAAGCTACTATTTTTGTTCATTGCTACAATCATTTTAGAGATTAAAGACATGGTATAAATCTACATAAGTTGAGGTAGTACTCGCACAACTCTTAAATGTTTCCTTATAAGATGAATTATTATTAAATGGTTAATTTTGGATTTGGTTAGCTAGTAGCAAGTCTAAAAGTTGTATTCCCTGTCTTTCACCCATAAGTCATTATTTGGAATTTGAGAAGGCTGAAGCAGTTTTTCTAAAGTTTGTTATTGTAGAAAACGATTTGTGGTTTTTTAAATTTCAGTCATTGTTATGGATTTGTATGTTTTTTGAATACATGTTGCTACCCTCTAGTTCATATTATCATTTTCCATATTTTATACATTTCTTGGAATATTTTTACTGCAGAAAAGGGTTGTAAGGAATAATGGGTCGAATCCATCAGTGATATCATTAGCGCATGTAGAGACCTTATGTGGGTTCAAACCTAAAAAAAAATCAATAGTTAATTGATGTCAACATTTTGGTTTGTCGGTGAAAAGAATGCATTTTGAGCTCATCTTGTCAAAAGAAATCCAACTTGAGTAAATACACCTTTGGTTGAGCACTATTGATTTCCCTTCTTGGTTTTCTTGATATGGACAACCCATTGATATGGTATGTGTTCCATTTCAGCTCCCATTCTCATTATTTACTATATTTTAAAGCCAAAGTCCATATACCAAAGTAATGGGTTTTCTTTTCCTTGTATGGTACTCTTAGGTTTATTCATACATCATTTTGGATGTTTAAGTATGATGTGGAGGTTTTAGTTGACCCTAGTCAAATATAAATAACAATTGGTTTGCAAATGTGAACAAGTTTAAAAGACACATAGTGAAATGACTGCTGAGTTAAAATTTTAAGATGGTTTTACATAAACTTTCACATTATTCCCACATTACATATATATCGGTTTTCATAAATACATCCCCTTTATCATATTATCCCAATAATACATGATTTCATTTCCATGTTTTTCTTTGTTTATGTAATAAAAGGACACGTTGAATTTTTCATACATAAAGAAGCATTCAAAAGGATTTAGGAGTTAGAGTTTAGATGGAAATGTTGCAAACCCATTATTTATGGCCATTGTACTCCTCCTAGATCCCTTAAATGGTGTATGGTATACTTAGATAACTTGGAATATTTTGAGTTGGCATGTTAATTTGGTGACTACAATGTTGGATATGTGTTATATTCTTTGCATGGATATGTGACTAAATTTGTTTGGCGGTTTTTTGTGTATGTTTTTGGGTGGTTTTTCAACACATGGTTTTCGTCAATGGTTTTCTATTTCTGGTTAAGGAATTAGGGTTTTTGATTAATCCGGGTCATTGGATTAGGTTTTTTGATCCCACTGGATCCTATATGTATATTGTATTGTAAACAATGTATGAGATGATGAATATAGAAGATGTTGGTTTTCTTGGATTGGGTTTCCACAGGAAAAATATTTGTGTAATGTGTAAATTTTTATTGTATATTTTATATTCTTTTATTGAAAATTTGTTTGCAGTAAATAATTGTACAAGGTTAAAATCAACATTTGTTATCAGAGAAATTATTGGCTTTAGGGGGACACCTTTGTGGTCAAGGATTTGGCTCCAGACTGTGATAAGCCTTATTATAGTGGGAGATATATGGTATTGATTCTTCAGGTGAAAAGAAATGGCGAGCAATTCGAAAATAGAGATTGAGAAATTTAATGGGAAAAGTTTGGAGTTGTGGAAGCTCAAGATCGAAGATCTGTTGGTAGAGAGAGATCAGTGGATCATGGTGGATCTAGGTACTGAACCTGCAAGAACGTCAGCAGATGACTGGAAAAATTTGGATCGAAAGGCGAAGAGCACAATCCAATTGTGTCTCTCAAATTCAGTATTACTGAATGTGTCAAGGGAAGCTACATCCAAATAATTATGGGATAAGTTGGGGAACTTGCATCAGTCTAAGTTCTTGGTAAATAAACTATTCTTGTGGAATAAGTTGTATAACCTAAAGATGAGAGATGGAGACTCGGTGACATAGAATCTGAATGCCTTCAATACTGTGGTAAGTCAGTTATTATTTGTTGAGACTAAAATTTTAGATGAAGATAAGTGTATCATTTTATTGTGCTATTTATCAAACTCGTGGGATTGTTTGGTTGTGGCCATAAGTAGTAATACAACTACCTTGAATTTTGACGATGTGGTCTCATCCTTGTTGTTGGAGAAGATGAGATAGAATAACATGGAAGGATAGAGCATAGATGCATTATTTGCAAGAGGACACTCCCAAGAAAGAAATATATCTAAGTCCTCAAGTGGGAGATATAAATCTAAGGGTAGATGTAAATCTCCCGAAAATTTTGTAAATGTATGTTGGAGATGTGGAAAAGAATGGCACTGCAAGAAGCAATGTAGATACAAAAGCGTTGAGAGAGGGAAGGGATCTGAAGATTCTCCTTCTACATAAGAAAATACCTCCAAGGAAGAAGGAGGAGATGTGTATTGGATTCTTCAAGAACACATGCAAATCATGGTTGGTTGACTCAAGCGCATCCTTTCATATGACTTACCACATGGAGTATGAAAGATATGA
>JASDQU010393856.1:0-10900 GCA_032191745.1 Picea mariana | reverse complement strand
TTTATATTGATCATGTTGACTATGGGTTCGGGGGCAGCGCCCCCCAAAAAAAAATTCCTTCCTCGAGAAATGTGTCATGTATTTAGGTGGTTTTTTCAGCACATGGTTTTTGCTGATGGTTTTTTATTTCCGGTTAAAGAATTATGGTTTTGGACTAATCCAAGTCATTGGGTTAGGGTTTTTTATTCCGTTGGATCCTATATGTATATTGTATTATAAACAATGTAACACAATGAATGAAGATAATATATGTTGGTTTTCCCGGTTTGGGTTTCCAGGGGAAAAATCTCTGTGTAATGTTTGTATTTGCCATTGTATATTTTCTGTTCTTTTCTGAATATCTGTTTACAGTAGAAATTGTACAAGGTTAGAATTTACATTGTGTTCCCTTATTATTTTATATGGACTACAAATGTCACCTTCGCAAACCATCACATCCTTTAGGTGTGTTGCACCCCTTAGCGAACCAATGCATCCAAAAGAACTAATGCACCCATTCACAAGTTGATGCATACATGAACCCATGAACTTGTTAACCTTCACGTCCCTTGGGACCAGCACACCCCAACATTGGGTGCACTCCTCATGCCGACGTGCCCCAACCTCTTTGGTCTGCCTAGCCTTGTGCTTCACCTCATTCTTTGGCAAGCCTCTTGGCATATTCGTGTGCCCAAGGCACTCACTTTCCCAACTAGTGTGACTCTTGGGTGCCAAAGAAACCCCAAATTATGTCTCCTTGAGGACTTGGGAAAGGGTGCCCACACCCTTCTAGTCGAGGACCTTACATCCTTCCCCACTTGAAGTCATTGTCATCCCTGACAACATCCACAAAATTTGTGATCTCCAAGTCTCTTCCTGAACTCATACCCCCATTGCAACTAAGTCTATTGGAAACCCCAAGTTTTGTGTCAAGTGGAAACCCCAAATTCTACCAAAGTGGGAACCCCAAGTTTCCTTACGAAGTGGAAACCCCAAGTTTCCAACTACAACCACCTGCATTGATCTCTACCCAAATTTGTGTGTGACCAATATGTCTGCTATGATGGAAGGATGTCTCCTTCCCAACTCTGTATGTAATGCCCAAGTTGCCAATGTCCCACTGTGACAATCACACTCTATCATGGTGTTACTGTTGCCTCAATTGTTGCTGCAACCTCATGAAAAATGCATAAGTGTTGAACTCATGTGATCTTACTACTACACCCATAATTCAACCAACTATATCATGTCTCTGCACACTACATGCCTCAAGTTCTATACTGGTTGGGTAGTTATTCGAACCGTCACATCTAGTTCTTGAAATGTGCATTTCCATGCCTGAACTTGTTCTTTTATGTCCACATCTCTGTCATTCCATCCAACTCCAAAGACTAAGGCAAGTGTCCATCCTCACCTTACTAGTATTTCCATCATCCAATCTTCGTCAAGGAGATCCTCCACAATGTCCAAGTGCTGCACTTTGAACCTATCGGTGGGTCCGTACTTTGACCTCTTAGTCATGCTCTCTTGCATTAACTCTCCAAGTGTTGAACTATCACATTCATTCCTTAAGAATGCACAACATATTTAAATCTTGTTCACTTCCTTCCACAATTCAGTTCATCTACACAACAACCTCAGACCAAGGAAAGGATACCCCTCACCTTGATGCACTATGAAGTCACCCCAAAACAAACTCATCCACGACAACTTGACTCCACTTCCCACCTTATGGCATAGTTAGTAAATCTTCTACAAAAACACACAGTGTGTATCACATCCAAGTCTGCAAAGAATCAAGGGAAACACCATGCATCTATTCTCTACACATCCAACCAACTCCACCCTTGAGACTCAACTTGCGATTAAGTCCACAAGTCTGGCTTCCTTGGTTCAATTCTCTCCATCTTCCTCTACATATTTGAATATGAAATGTCCCATCTGCACCGATAATTGTATGTCTAGATTGCCTTTTCCCCACTACTTCATCATCCGACCATGTTTTTGTGTCTACCTCTCTATGCCTTGAAATGGTTAGGCCTCACCCTCAACCATGTTTCCCCAAAGCAAGAGAAACGCCCATGCCCAAGTAATTTCTTCATGTTACAATTTGTTTGTTCGTGCAATCCTCCAAACCAAGGCAAGTCCTCAACTCGCCTCCTTTTGTCAAGTCACCTCTCCGCAAATCAACATTTGTGATGAGTGTGGCCAACGCACCCACACCCCTCAAATGTCCCAACAAACTGTCCAATGTGCTCCAAGTAGAATAAGTCACCTCAAAGAACTTCCATGCCTTAGGCACGTTTTTTGTGGATAAATTCATAAATGCGGACATAAACAAATCTCCCTAGTTCAGGCACCAAAAACTAGAACAAAACAAGACAATATAAATTCCTTTCCTTAGATTTTAGAATCGAAATGCAAGTAGATAAGTGGTATGTACCTTTTATCTGAATTTTTTCCTTCATTAATTGAAGCTCCAAGTTTGATTCCAAAATATTTTTCTACAGACCTACATTAGAATCAAACAGAACAAGTGAAAGCAACAATACTACAAGTTTTTCGATAAATCTATGTAGATGACCAAGGAAAAATACAATAAAGATGATGTACAAACTTTATAGGAAAGGGAAAATATAATTGTATTAATAAATAAGGAAACAACTTACAACCAATGCATTGGCATTGACAAACTCTTTCCAGCGGTTCAATGCTTCAATACCCATGTAGCCTCCATGAATTCCATCACCATCTCTTGATCAATTTTACACCAATAAATCTCTTAGAGCCAAAATGAGACTCACAAAACTCTCAAACACAAACCAAGAATTATTCTCAATTCACCATTATTTTATTACTCATCCCTTTTTCTAGCCTTTCCCCTTAGAAGATACCTCCATTTATAGATTGGAGAGGAATCCATGAGGAGGTTAAGATCTCACTAAATCAAGAGAGACGAGTGAGACCCAAACCGATTGGCAAATAACTCATCATCGAAGTTTCTCTTCTAGAAGCTTCGAGAATTTCTTCTTTTTTCCCATGTACAAAGGTTGTCGCACCCTTAAACCTTAGCAATAGGTGACATTGTTGCACCTTCCAGTGATGTAGCATGCGACAAGTGAAGTTGTCACACCTTGCTAGAAAGCAACAAGCGACAACTTTGTAATTTGGGGATTTTTTAGAGTTGATCCTTCCCAAGAAGACTTTCTCTCAATTTTCTTCCAAAGTTCTATGCTTTAGATGTCAGAGAATAGGCAGTATCACTTGCTACGAAAAAATGTTGTATAACAACGTTCGAACTGGTACTCCTTCCAACCTCAACCAACGACCCTCTCGGATCTCTGAGTCTTCGTACAATCATTTGCACAATCATGTGTTCTTCCCATTTAGGTTGACTTCCAACAATTCTTGGTCAACTTCTTTGTTGACTCTATCCATCTCCCATAACAGATTTTCCTTGCACCTTCTACAAGTATCCAAACTCTGACATTATCATTGTGACTATTAAGTCATCACACGACCCAACAAATTTGGCGCTAAGGAACCAACGCGCCAAGTTACCTCATCCAAGAGCTAGGCAACTCCTCAAGTCACCTCCACAACTGCATCCAAATATGCCTAAGTCCACCACATGACTCGTCCAAGTAGGTCACCCTAAGATCTCCACACATTCGCCCATGTCAAGGCATCCCAAAGTGCTACATGACTTCTTCGAATCTACACCAATTGAGACACCCTCAAGTTTGTCGGTTTTCAGTGAAAAAATAGATTACACTTGAACCACCAAGTCATTCGAATTCCCTTCAAAGAACTCACTGCAACACTTAGGAAATGCAAGAAATCAAAACACCATACCTTTCCAACGACATTCTTGGCTACACCCATGGTTTAATTTTGTTTTCTAGGGTTTTCACTCACCCAATCCACCAATTCTATGCATGGGCTCCCCTCAATCTCCATGCGCAGCTCCACAAGCTTTCATAACACCTTCACTATGATACAAGGTTGAGTCCATCCATCCACTTTATAAATACATCTAAGTCTCAAACTTCCCATGCAACCAACCGAACTCATCTCCAATGTCTTTCCATATCTGCACCTTGACAACTTCCGCTTCAAGGAACCATGCACACACCACTTGACTGCTAAGCCATATTGTTGCTAATTAAATATCATAACTCTGCAAAGAGCTACCTCATCCGAAGGTTGTGGTCGACCCACTCATCCAACAACCAAGCTCGACTCAATTGTTGTTCTCATGATGCATGGCATGAAGATGTCATGATGAAAATGTGCCCGACCAATTGCCTCTCTATGAAGTTGTTGTGAAGATGCTCCATGTCACCCAACTCACCCAAGTGTTTCAACTCATCAGATGGCCACCTGTGTAACATAAATAAATATATAATAATAATAATAAATAACAAATACAAATAACTAATAAATAATAATTAATAATGAAGAGTTATGGCACCCTAATGAAATGATGCATCTCTTCATGAAAGGGCACCCTATGTGGGTATATAAGGCCCTTATTTATCATTTTAATATCATCTCATATTCATATACATTATTATTTAATATATTATCCTTTATGGATTATAACATGTTTTCCTACCTACATTCGGTATTGGTGAACTAGCTTGGTTCACCACAACTTGCCTTATCATGAGTCTACACAAAGGTGTGTCTACATCGTCGCAGCCTGAAACTGCTTCACTTCACAATCACTTTTGTGATCACCCTCTACGATCACTTCTGTAATCACTCATATGGTTAGATCTACAAAAAGTCCTGTGTTCATCCTCCTTGCCCAAGTGCTTGGTTCACCCATGAACTTTGCACCTAGTTCACTAGAGTCGGTGAATGTTAGAATATCATTTGTCACGTCCCCACAGGATGCCTACCTAAATCTTACAATTGTGCACCTCCTGAGGGCGTGCAACACTGCGATGGTTCTCACTTAGTTTCTTGGAAACACCAAGGATACTTCGTCTGGACTACGTCTCTTCACCTAGAGCATACTCATACTCTGTTCTAGGCTACATATGAGTCACACTCATACTCTAATGCAAATCACTTTTATACTTAGACAATTGTTAACAACTTTAACACTTAGTCATTTGAGCATACATCCATAAACATGTGAAACAAAGAGAACACTTTTAAGCATACATCCATAAACATGCGAAATAAAGAAAACAATTGTGAAATAGACTAGAGACACACAGATATAGTGTGGGCGGCACAAGACATGCCTAACACCCAACTAAATCTTATTATTGTGAAACAATTACAATATGAGCACTAACGACTCGGTTTACAACTTGGGTAGAGTCACATGACTCACTTCACCTTACCAAGACACTCATACACAGATTCGTCACACCAAGACTCATTCTCCGCAACAACTTTCACAACTCCATCGGTGTTCTCGAGACACGTGCCCACCCGAGACTCACCGTCTCTTATCTGTCACAAGACTTCACACAAACCTGCGGTTCTGTCTCATAGCATGTCTCACCCAAACCTGTGACAAGACTTCCCTAAACTCCAAAGTGACCTTGCCTGCTACAAGACTTTATCCAAATAAGGTCACCCCAACTCGATCCACATAATCACCTCAAGGCAACACAAGTCCTCCCATGTGGAGCGACTTGGCTCCTTGAGGGAGCTCGCCCCTCCTTGTCCAAATCTATCTCGTAACCTTTGGTGTTGATCTTTCTCTCTTCCTTGTGCCTTCTTGGTTGAGCACCCTTGGTCTTTTATATGGACTCCAAACATCACCTTCGCGAACAGTTGCATCATTTGGGTGTGGCACACCCCTTCATGAACCAACACACCCATGAACTCGTGCACTCATCAACCTTCGTGTCCCTTGGGACCGGCATGCCCCAACCTTGGGTGTGCTCCTCATGTCGACGTGCCCCAACCTCTTTGGTGCGCCCAACCTTATGCTTCGCCTTATACTTGAGCAATTCCCTTGGCATGATTGTGTGCCTAGGACACCCACTTGCCCAACTAGTGCAACTCTTGGGTGCAAGAGCAACCCCAAATTTTGTCTCCTTGAGGACTTGGGCAAGGGTGCCCATGCCCTTCTAGTTGAGGACCTTACAAGAAAGATAAAAAACCAAAAATGTTTAGCCACCTTCTTTATTTTATGTTTGATGGATAAAAATAAACATCAAATTTCACTAATATATACATATGGTAAAATGCTTTCAAGTTAAGGCTAAAAGCTTTATCTTTTTTACATAAAATTTTCAAATGTAAAGCTATAAATAAAATCATCATTTTTAAATTGTAACACCTTTTGTGCGTACTCACATATATGACATACTAATTTCACTAATAAACATTATGCACCCTCTAAGTAAAATAATAAATGTTATATAAACTAGGATATATGAACTATAATCCAAAAATCTATATCCTCATTTATACCACATTTATTACTTTATTGTAGAGTGCATATCCTTTCCCTCGTACATCACCAAACCATCATATACATTTGGAATTGAGGATGGGTAGAGAGACATAGAAGAAATAGAGAAGAAAAGTGTCCAATCCTCACTCCCATACCACACTAGAATTTCCATTCATTGATCGCATTAGGGGGATGGATGAAGAAAATCCAACTGGAGCAAGGATTACTACGTTCGCTTTTGTTGTAGAGATTACTACGTTCGCTTTTGTTGTAGAGAAAACCACTGTATACAATTTCAGTCAACATTATTTCATTACTTAAATCCGCACATGTTGAATGACAAACAAAACTAGATCTATTCTCCATTGTGTAGCGTAATACCAACATATAAATAATGTAGGGATATTAACATTTTGTAAAATGAATTGTATAAAAGTTTTATATTTATGTTTTTTAAATTGTATTTTTAAATGTATAAAATGATAAAATTTAAAATGAATTCATTTTTTCTTTTTTTCTTTTTTTTGATGGAAGTTAACTTGCTGGGAATCCACCTCGATATTTTCCCACATAGAGGATGATATGGGAGTGGAAAGCAGCAGTCCAAGGGACTCATAGCCAGGCTTGAACTCGTGACCTCTCTCCAAACTAGGAGAGTGTGCGCACGTCTTGTCATGCGAGCTATCTCTCATGACTATAAATGAATTCACTTGGTAAAATGGGAAATGCATAAACAATTTATGTTTTTTAAATTGTATTTTTAAATGTATAAAATGGATAAAACCTAAAATGAATAAATGAATTCACTTTTCCCGATGAAAATTAACCCGCTAGGAACCCACTTCGATACTTCCCCACATAGTAGATAATATAGAAGTTCCCCACATAGTAGATAATATGGAAGTGGACAGCCCAGCGCAAGGGACTCGTAGCCAGGCTTGAACGTCACTGAATAAATGAATTCACTTGGTAAAATGGGAAATGCATAAACAATGTAGAAGTATTAAAACCTTTAGACACACAACCGCTGACCAATAAATCCAAGAATGTGGAGGCAAGAGGATTTTAATAGGAGCAAGGATATTGTGTCTCTCTGATCATGGATTAATACCTGTGTCTCACTGATCATGGATTCATGGATTTGATCATGTGTTAGTAATATTAATGTCAATTTCATTTTTTTCCATTACTGGGTTTATCATGGATTTCAATTTCATTTTTTTTCCATTAACCGGTATCCATGTATCTGTTAAATCCAGTAGCGTGCAGCGGTAGTACCAATTATTAACAATGGCAATGACACAGCCATTAAAACATGGGAAGAGAAAGGACGAAGTCGTACTCTCTCTTCGGCCATTGTTTCAGGTTTCCATCGGAACTGCCAACAATCCGAACAACTCTTCGGCCATGGATATCAAAATGCTTTGTAAGCAGGGACGATTGAAGGCAGCAATAAGCCTTTTACATGGCATGGACAAATGTGCAGACTCTTTTACATATGCTTCTCTCTTGCAGCTCTGCATCAAGCAGATAGCCCTAACAGAGGGAAAACTAGTCCACACGCACATGAACCAGACGGGATTTAAACCACACAAATTCTTAGAAAACACGCTTGTCCACATGTATGCCAAGTGTGGTAGCCTCGAAGACGCTTGTACCGTTTTTGACAAAATGCCTCAGCAAGACGTTTGTTCGTGGACAGTGATGATTGCAGCTTATGCCAGGCATGGACTTTCTGAGCAGACATTACAACTGTTTCACCAAATGCAACATTCGGGTATTCAACCCAATCAATTCACCTTTGCCAGCATTCTTCCAGCATGCGCTGAACTGGGGGATCTGGAACAGGGTATGGAGATACATAAATATATAATTCGAAGTGGGTTTCAGTCTGACGTCTTTGTTCAGAGTGGACTTGTAGATATGTATGCAAAATGCGGAAGCGTAGAGGATGCACGCCAAGTGTTTAACAAAATTCTTGAACGAGATGTTCACACGTGGACTGTTATGATTGCAGCTTACGCCAAGCACGGCTTTGCCGAGGAAGCATTGGCACTGTTTAACCAGATGAGAGGAACAGGTACCCAACCAAACCAATTCACCTTTTCTAGCATTCTCCCAGCATGTGCATTGCTAGTGACTATGGACCAGGGCATTGAGATCCATGGATGTATAGTTAGAAGTGGGTTTGAATCTGACATGTTTGTACAAAGTGGGCTTATAGATATGTATGCAAAATCGGGGAGTTTGGAGAGAGCTCAGCTTGTATTTGACAAGATGCAACAACCAGCGTTAGCCTGCTGGAATGCTCTGATTGCCGGGTACGCGCAAAATGGGTATGTTGAAAAAGCTCTTGATATCTTTCTAAAAATGCCTGAAAAAGATATTGTCTCATGGAATGCAATGATTTCAGGCTATATGCAGAATGGGCATGTTGAGGAGGCTCTTAAGCTCTTTTGGAAAATGCCTGAATGGAGTGCGGCTTCGTGGAATGCAATGATAACAGGGTGCACACAGAATGGACGTCTTTGGGAGGCTCTGAATCTGTTTCAGAAGATGCCTGAACAGGATACAGTTTCCAGGAATGCGATGATTTCGGCATATGCCCAAAATGGGTATTATGAGGAGGCCTTTGAACTCTTCGAAAAGATGCCCAGTCGAAATGTTGTATCCTGGACATCACTAATTGCGGGATATGCACAAAATGGGCAAAGCGCAGAAGCCTTAAAGTTGTTTCAACAAATGCAACTGTCAGGCATCAAGCCAGATGCAAAGACCTTTGCCAGCATCCTTCCGGCATGCGCGAACTTGGCAGCTCTAGAACAGGGCATGTTGATTCATGAAGCTATAATTAGAAGTGGCTTTCAGTCTGTTGTGTTTGTGCAAAATGCCCTTGTAGACATGTACGCGAAATGTGGGAGTTTAGAAAAAGCATACATTTTATTTCACAGAATGCACCAGCGGAACCTAGTTTCCTGGAATGTGATGATTTCTGGATGTGCTATACATGGGCATGGTAAGGATGCCCTTGAACTCTTCCAACAAATGCAGCAATCTGGGATTGCCCCAAATCATGTAACTTTAGTTTCTGTTTTGTGTGCATGCTGCCATGCTGGCCTAGTGGACGAGGGCCAACAATATTTTGATTCCATGATTAATTATTATCACATGACACCTACAATGGAGCATTATGTCTTCATGGTTGACCTTCTTGGCCGTGCTGGTCTCCTTGACAAGGCAGAAGACTTTATAAACAAAATGCCAATAAAACCTGACGCTACTGTTTGGAGATGCTTGCTTGGTGCATGTAGAATACATAACAATCTGAAGGTAGGAATGCATGCAGCAGAGCACCTTTTTGAGTTAGACTCTACAAATGCAGCAAATTATGTGGTGATGTCAAACCTATATGCTGCAGCTGGCAGATGGGATGAGGCTGAAAAGATGCGTAGAATCATGAAAGACAGGAGAGTACAAAAGATGCCTGGATGCAGTTGGATTGAAGTCAATAAACAGGTATATGTTTTTCTTGTCGATGACAAGTAACTAACAAATACAGAAATTTTAAGAGATGTTTGACATATCAAGGGAGATGGCAGCGGAAAGGTATGTGCCTGACACAAGGTTTGTGCTACATGATGTGGAGGAGGTGCAGAAGTAACAGATCCTTTGCCACCACAGTGAGAAGCTTGCAACTGCATTTGGGCTTATCAACATGTGCCGTGGGACAACTATCCTGATTATGAAATACCTTTTTTGTGTGGCAACTGCAATTCTGCCATCAACTTCATCTCCAATATCATTGCACAAGAAATTATAGTGAGGGATGACAACCATTACTGTCATTGCAAGGATGAAAGGTGCTCTTGTGGGGATTTTTGAGGATGTGAAACAGTATGCAAGCAGATCCTTGCATAACATTTTAGCAAGCTTCTGCATATGGTGAATTCTGGCCTAAGGGAATTGGAACCACTTTATATTTTGAGCCTAGATTATGAATTCATTGTCTGGCATAGTGATCAATGCTAGTATCCTGACAATTAGGATTTTCTGTTGAAAGTGAGAGCCAGTAAATTATTCGACTCAAATCTTTAAATTAACAATGTACACAAGTTATGTATGGCAGTTCTTCCACAAAGAGTATTCTTGGTCAAAACTACCCTGAATCGTGTTCTCAAATAAATGATACAAAATTACATCATGCTTCCATGTACCAAATATGTCAGATTCAGTCTCATTACTCACGTCCAATGAGATTACTTATAAATAAAAAACAGAGAAATATTTTCTTCAAATGAACCTTTGTTGGAGCAAGCTTTTCCTTAGTCAGATTGGAACACGTTCTCTCTCTTGGTCATTGATCCACTTCCTCATCTAAATAAATGCTGGCACTTGTTTCATTAGCAGCTATAACAGGAAGCCAATGTACAAGGACATTGGGGTGGAATTGCCTACCAAAAATTATTTAGACTTAACAAGCACTGTGGACAGCAG
>JASDQU010393850.1:0-10901 GCA_032191745.1 Picea mariana | reverse complement strand
ATCATGATGTCATTGGACTGTTGACCCAAGCCTCCTCCCTAGGGATCTCTCATATCATTGTGTACTTAGACTCCCAACTAAAATACAATAATGTACAAAGTACAGATGCTAGGTGATCTAGGCATAGTACTTTTTAAGGTAAAGCCCGTTTCGGGGCTCTCCCAGGGAGATTCCATCATGATCAACTAATTTGTAGGCACCTCTATGCAGGACATGTTTCACGATGTAAGGACCATGCCACATAGGTTCTAATTTTCCTGTCCCCAATTTATTGTGAGCTTGGTCGTAAACGAGGACTAAGTCTCCTTTTGCAAAAGTTCGAGGGTGGACAGATTTTTCATATTGACTCTTAATTCATTTCTGATGTGCCTCATTGGCGAGATCAGCATCCCGACATGTTTCATCCAATTTGGATAGATATAAGAATCGTTCTTCTTCAGCAGGAGTGTGGGGCAGGAGTTCGATTTTTAGTTTGAGTGATGGAATCTCACACTCTATTGGTAGGACGGCTTCAATGCCATAGACCAACTGGAAAGGAGTGAATCCAGTTGAGGTTTTCATAGAAGTGTGATAGGCCCAGAGAGAATAGAATAGTTGTAAATGCCACAATGTCTTGTTTTCCCCTACCATGCATTGGATCATGGTTTTTAGGACTTTGTTGATATCCTCAACTTGTCCGTTTGCTTGAGGGTAGTAGGGGGATGAGTTTTCATGGCGAAAACCCAATTTGACATGTAACTCACTCATCATCTAGTTTTTGAAGTGTGCACCATGGTTAGTGACAATGGCATGTGATACACCAAAATGAGTTATGATATGGTTGAAAAGGAATAGAGCTATAGTACGACCATCATTCAGGAAGGTAGGCATAGCCTCAACCCATTTTGTGAAATAATCGACGACGATGATGATGTAACTGTGCCCCCCAGCTGAGGTAGGCTTACACTGCATGAAATTGATGCCCCATTTGGCAAAGGAACCGATGGAAATAATAGGGTGTAGCGCAGTAGGGTGGGTGCATGCCTTCTTGTTAAAGGTTTGGTAGGGTGGGCATTTTTTTACAGCCTCGATGCAATCTTTGAAAATCGAGGGCCAAAAGTAGTCAGCACGTAGGATTTTTTGAGCTGTGGCCATCCCAAAAAGGTGACCACCATAGGCGCCAAGGTGACACTCATTCAAAATGCGTTCAACCTCCTTATGAATCAGACATCGTCGGAGGATGGTGTCAATACCCCAACAATACAAGGTGTTGCCAATGATGAGATAACGACGAGAGTGGTGACGAATGCGTCGACGCTCTTCACGAGAGATGTTGGGCTGAAAATGTTGGGTTTGAAGGTAGAGGATAATGTCTTCGTACCAAGGGTTAGAGGTGCTGATGAGGAAGAGAGATTCATCGGGGGGAGAATCTCTAGGTTCAATGTTTTCATCGGCACGAGGGAGAGCACAGATGAGCTCAACAAACACCAGGGATTTTTTGGCTTTGGTCTTTGTAAACTCAAGATCGAATTCTTGAAGAATAACGATCCATTTTGAATATTTTCCCCCAAGTACTTGACGTGTCAAGATGTGGTACATAGGGTTAGAGTTTGTGATTACCGTGGTGGTGCGTAATAAGATGTAGTGGTGGAACCTCTGGACAGCGATGACGGCTGCTAGAGCCAGTTTCTCAACATGTGAATATCTGAGTTTGGGTCCAGATAAACTCTTGCTCAGATAATAAATCACATGTTCCTCGTCGTTGGGGTCTTCTTGAACTAATACTATCACAATGGTGGAAGTAGAAGCGGCCAAGTAAAGGATATAGTCCTTTGTATATTCGGGGGGATGTAACAAAGATGCGTGGGTCAAAGTGTGCTTGAGAGCATCGAATGACCGTTGGGTGGTTGCATCCCAAATGAAAAGGATGTTCTTTTGCAGTAACCGCATGAATCCTTTATTGATCTCAGCATAGTTGTAGATGAAATGGCGAAGAAATTTTTCTTTGCTTTGCAAACTTTGGAGTCAGGTTAAATTGGTAGGTGGGGGTAAGGCTAAGATGGCCTTGATCTTTAAGGGATCCACCTTGATCCCATCTTTGGAGACAATGAACCTAAGGATTCGACCGGATTTGACAGCGAAAATACATTTGTGTGGGTTTAGACGAATATGGTAGAACCTACATCGAAGAAAAATCGCCCGTAAATGATCAATGTGATCTGATCGATTTAGCGAATGGGTGGGTAAATCATCGAGGTACGGTTTTGCTATATGTTTGATGTCATGGAAAGTGTACGACATGGCTCGCTGGAAAGTAGCACAAGAATTTTTAAGGCCAAAAGGTAGCTTTCGTTAGGCGAAAGTACCCCAAGGGCAGATGAAATTGGTCTTGTGTTGATCAGTAGGGAAGATTTCAATCTGGTTATATCCAAAAAATCCATCCATGAAAGAGAAGATTATGCTCCCTGCACAATTATCGATGATTTGATCGATGAAGGGTGTAGGGTAGTTTTCCTTGGGACAAGCTTTGTTGATATCTCAATAGTCAATGAAAACATGGATGGTCCCTTGTTTCTTAGCAACCGAAACAAGGTTGGAGACCCATTCGGTCAAAGGGACGAGATAGATGAAGCCAGATTTTAGAAGTTTTTCAACTTCTGCCTTTATAGCTGCGATTTTCTTGGGATGAACTGGGTGAAGTTTCTGTCGAACCGGTTTTGCATCAGGGTAAGTTTTTATTTCATGTACGATGATTGAAGGGTCGATCCCTGGCATTTCCTTGTAGCTCCATTCAAAGACATCACGAAATTCTTTAAACAAAGCGGTGTAAGAGACCACTTCGTCGGGTGTGCAATTAGCACCAAGGTTAATGTTTTCCATGACACCTTCTTTGATCAAAATGTCGATCATGATCATCGTGGATATGTTACTCATGTTCCCCTCAGAGAGAGTATCTTGTGTGAGGATAGGATATTGCGGAGTATCGATAACATTGCGGAGGGAGACAGAGTGTATGTCTCGGTGAATTTCTTCCAATGGCGGAAGAAAAGAGGATCGATGATGGTTATCATCCCAAGGTAAGTCATCGATGTTGAGCATTTCCATAATCAATTCGTCAGAAGGGAAAATGTGTAAAATGTAATCGATGGCAGATGATAGGGAATCCAACCATGAGGGCATTGAAAAGGCATCAGGTGCCAATGAATGTGAATTGTTGGAAGAGGGAGGGGCAGATTGGATAGCTACGTAGGCAGTCTCGGCTAGGCTAAATGGCATAGTGTCACTAAGCACATCAAATTCCAAAGGACTAGGTACAATCCAAGGATCATATGATTCCAAGGATTGATAAGGCATAGTCGAGACCATATTGAAAACGGCAATATGATGTGCAGTAGGTGGAAGTGGTGTAGGGAAAGTACCCATAAGGCTAGAATATTTCACTAAGCCAACACCAACTCTTTCATACGTAACTGCGTGGTCTCCCAGAAAAGGAATGTTGTTGCTGGCAGGGATGTGAGCATCGGGTGTACAGAAATCAAGCTGATCGATGGTGACAATTTTACCTTGATGGGGGAATTGTACACATCGAAACACTGACGAGGCGACGGTAGTCATAGCGTAGAACCAACTTCTTTATAGTAATAGGTTGTAATCGATGGGAGCATAGACCACCTCGACGTCAATGGTAACAATTTTGCCACCCAACTGAACGACTAAGGATTGTAATAATCCATGAGGATGAAAACCTCGTCCATCGAAAGTGCGTAACATCGTAGGGGATTTGTTAAGGGCAGGTGATTTCAAGCCTTTCCAACAGGCTAGAGACATGACACAGGTAGAGGCTTCCTCATCCAGGATAGTTCGGTGGATTTGTTGATTGTAAACAACAACATCGATTTGGAAAGCTAGCTGGTGGGAGAGTCGTGGTTGATGGTCATATAGATTAAACGTGAGGTTGTTTGATGACTCGGGATCAAAAGCACCAATAGTGGCTAAGAGCACTCTACGTTGGCTGGGACATTGTTGTAGAACTTCCAGGGTAGACATAGCACATGGTGCTTGGGCCAAATCTTCTACAATATTGTAATTTTGGGCAGCCCGTGAGTTAGGGTTGAAGGTAGATTTTTGGATGGTGCTCTTAGGAGGGCGTAAGATGGAGTCAAAAGAAGGTTTCTCAATCTGGAGTGGTCCGGATGGAGGGTTGACGAAGGATGGTAACAGGTCTGGCGGAGAACCATTAGCAATCTTCGGCTTATCAGGTTTAACTGGCGTGTCATATGTCACAGAGAGAGTGGTTAGATTAACCCCATTAAACATGTAAATGTGGGCACTTGTCAAGGCTTCATAATGGGGTTGGTTGGCACTGCCCCCCGGCGTGGGGGTTTTTGCAACCAAAGATTGTTGCTGTGGAAAAGGATGAGTAAGCAAAACAGGTTGTGAATTTCCCTTGAAAAGTTTGGCCACTTCATCGCGATGTGGGCAGTCTCGAGTGTAGTGATTGTCTCCACAAATGAGACATGGGAATTTTGTTTTTCATTGTGGTTGTTTTCCAGCAGCAGGGGTTTGTGGTTGGGTTTTAGGTTGTTCATTGTTATTGTTTTTCTTTGGTTTATTTTTTGCTTTCTTCTTGCCCCCAGGTTGTTGTGACGAGGTTGATTGGATTGCATTCACATTAGAGACCTGAGTTTGAGGGGGGGTAGAAGAGGGTGTAGTCGGGCTGGGAGCGGTCATCGAAGCAGGCCGTTGGATTGTTCCAGTCGATTGGGTAGTAGATTGGGTTTTGACGGAGCCAATAACTCCATTCGCATGAGAAGAAGACGATGGTTTGGATGGATCGTTAGTGGCATGGGTAGCATTCAGTATCAACTCATATAGAGTACCGGATTGTGAATAGACTAAGTCTAAGTACTGAGCTCGGGAAATGTCTTCTTCCTCAGTAACTACGCTGCCCATGGCAAAATCACGAGCGATCTAGGGTAACAATGATTTTGTGAACCATTCGGATAACAATTGGTCAGGAATGACCGCTTTGATTAGCCTTTGTCGTCATCTCCATTCATGGATATGATCAGAGATATGTATGGAAGTTGTCTGGCGAAGGGAGGTTAATAGTTCAGTACCCGTCTTGTATCGAATGGGCAGTTGGAAGTGCATGAGGAAGGACATGGTGAGGGAGTTGAAATCGTGAAAAGATGCGCGTGGTAGTTCAATATACCATTTCACTGCGGAACCCGTAAGTGTTTGTTGGAAAAGACACAAATGAATAGAATCATCCATGAGGGAGTTGGATGAACACCACAAAGGGAACATCATCACATGGTTGTTTGGGTCTTCTCTGGACTTTTCGTCAAATTTTGGGATATCAGAAGGAAGTTTAGCTGGAATATCTGGCCAAACCAGAAAATGATAAATAGGATCATTCGTTAACCAAGACAAGTCTGGAAGATCCAGGGTAGCCAGAAAAGGTAGTTGTCGGTTAATCTGTGGGTAATGTTGGTGTGGCAGAGGGACACCAGTGGGGCCCATTACTGGGTTATGTGGATAATTATAGCTAGTGGGCCCTCTCATGTGAGGTTGGTTTTGACCAGAGTACATAGGATTTGAGGTGTTTTGAGTAGCATGCATGAGCAGAGGATAACCGGATGGGTTTTGCAGGTTATAGGTTGGGTTTGGAATTTTTCCATAAGGGGGTTGCTGCAAAGTCTGAGAATTTTGTCCTACCGAGAACTGTGGGTTTCCTGGAAAAAGGATGTTCCATGGATTAGGTGTGGCGGACACATTTTGTCCATGTGGTTGATGGTGGACTCCGAATTGAGGCTGCTCCCCAGCATGAGGGTGCCCCCAAAATAGAATTTATCCTCCGGTGGGAGGATGGCCCCCTCCTTGAGGTAGAGTTCCCGAAATTTGAAAGCCAGATGTAGAAGACTGACCAGTGCCGCTGAGCGGGTTAGGACCACCAAGACCCGTCCCTCCGAGTTGTTGGATAGGTATGGAACTTCCCAGTATAACTTGGGTGGTAGTAGCTTGGGCAGTGGTGGCAGTGGAAGCATTCAGTGCCCTGAATCCAGAAGGGAGTGTAGGTCTTGGTGTTATAGGTGTGCCAATCGTAACTTGATTGACTACTGCATTACCGGCGGGAATAGTCGGAATGTGAGGGACCATTGTAGAATGGGTCATCTGGAGGGGAAGATTAGACCTTGGTCTAACAGATGGTATGTTTGTACCAACAGGTGGTGTGGCTGTAAAAGTGGTGGTACCGGTAAAATGATTTAGTGGTACGATGTAGGAAAAAGGTACGTCGGCACCTTCTCCAGTTCCATAAATATCTTGCACTAGGTGTGGTGAACTCCGAACGATGTCTGCGGTCCAAAAAGGGTCATCGACTAAAGAGTTCTGATGAGACCCATCCGGAATGTCAGAAGGATTGACGATGACAAATTCACTAGTGGAATTTAGATGGAGGATACATCGTTCATATCCCTCCAGAATACGGTAAGCTTCTGGAGATTCTGAAACAATTCAAAAATTATCTAAAGGAGTGGGAACTTCTTCCTGGGAAGTTTTAGTGTTTTGAACCTCGCTCTGTTGAGGAGATTCATCCGTATAATGAGGGGGTAAAGGGGTGTTTCCTTCCATATTTTCTGGGGGAAGTCCCTGTAGCCTCCGTGAGTGGCGTGGAGGGTCGATGTTGGCAAAAAAGAGTCGGTGAAAAAGATCTATGGCCAACTACTGAAAAGAAACATCATACACTAATAAAAATCTAAGAATCACAATCAAGCAAACAAGACCTTCTTTTGATGATCGTACTAGTTGGTGATAAAATCCAATGTCACATGATCAAGTCCAGAAGTGGCGGGGGTAGGGTGGAACAATTACAATGGCGACCTACTTAACGGACTTACGCCTTGGTGCAAGCTTCCGTATAGTAATTGTGGATTTACCCTCCAAGGAGCCCGAGTGAGTTTGACCAATGTCTGCTCCAGGTATAGTGAAACTTCTCATCACCGCCACCTTGTGTAAGACCCTAAAGATTATGGTCACTAAGCTTACCAATTCGCAGTCAGCCCATGGGCAGGAACAGTCGACAGTCTGATCCAAACATACAGGTAGGGTATTGAGCCCGAAATCAACTAAAAGGATTCCACGCAGTAATTGTGGATTTACCTTGAAATGACCCCCATAATACGATCTGAACACCACAATCAGTTAAACCACGGAGGGTTAGTCCCCGTAGCTCACCCAAATGCGACCTCGTGCGTAACCCCTGTGTGAGAGGGGGATCCCAGGAAGACTTATACGATGATTGGATTTGACTCTCCCTAACTCAGGATGCTACTGTTTGTTTTGAAAAACTTTGGAGAGTTATTCTCACAACCTAATCCAAAGTACTAAGCCTATTCTACTGTTGGTGGAGGATCCTAGAAAAGAAAATTTTCTAGATAACTTTTAATTAGCGTTCATTTTAGAGCTGTTCTTTACTCAAAAGGGGTGCATGGAAGTGAAACAAATGGAATTATGACTCAGTCCCAACAATTCATCATAGATGATAAGCATTCATTTCTTTTCGATGAACATCTATCTAAGGGAGAGAGAGATTTATTTTCACTGACAAGAACGAATAAGGAATGTCCTCAAACAATTTCTCAATCAAATCCTGATGTGATGCTAAAACTTTTTAGATTCCTTCTAACATGCACAATCAATTATGAAGATGATTTTTTATTGTTTTCATATGAATAATGATTAATTCAAAACAAGGCTTGTCTTTCTAATTATCTTCTTGAATGAACAAAAAATCAGACCAAAACAAGTAAGAATCATACAAACAATACACCCTCTCGTCGTAATCAAAATGAAAAGCGAAAGAAAATAAGCAATCAAAGAGAAACCAAACTTTACACCCAAAAGAAAAATTCGAAGAACAATGATCTTTAACTAAAATCAAAATGAAAGGATCTATAGGCCTTTGATGACCTTCATCAGAGTTTTTTGTTCAGTTGATGAGGAGAGAAAGACGATGCATGGATTTCAAACTCCAAATGACAGAAAAACTCAACAACAATAGTGAAGAAGGTTGTGAAATCCAAACATCAAGATTTTTTTTCTTCAAGCAAAAGACAGATATCCAAGCTAGAAAGAAGAAGGATTGACTCACAAGGTTACTCATTGAGAGAGACACAGAGAAAAAACCCTAAAAAAACAATTCTGGAAGGTTTATTGGCCAAAGGAGGGATGATGCTCTGTTGCCAAAGGAAAGGAGTGTTATAGTGCTCTGTGTAAGGCTATTAGGGAGCACTAGCTCTCTGTTAACACCGGGACAGGGGTGCCAGGTTCAGAAACTCCCAAAAATGTCAAAACATTCCAAAAATTACAATTCAAACTTGACAACTATGCTGAGTATGATGGGGTAGGGAGCCAATCAGCTCATGAAACCAATCAAAAGAGGAGTGAAATAGGTCTAAACCAATAAAGGGGTATAACAAGGTCAATGAGGATAAATCAAAACAAGAAATTTCGATATGAGGCTATCTCCCCAGTGGAGTCGCCAGTTTCTGTTGTAGGAAAATCTCCCTGCGGATAGGTAGATTGCCTCTAAGAGCTTGACCCTAACTCTAAGACAGAAAATTATTAACGTGGACACTGACTTCCTTTCAAATCTATCCAAACTAACACATGAGAAGGAAGGAGAATAGAAGTACATCTTTATCGACGTTTGTCCCTGCACGCTCTGAGTTGCGCTTCGATCCTTTGCTCCTCGTTGAATCTTGTGGACAAACAAGATATGACCACTTCCTACTCTATTGATATTAGCTTGAAAATAGATCTATATATCAATGACAATTTCATGTAACATCAGACACAAACCAGAAATAAACAGGCTAAGCGTGTCATATTAATGAGAATAATGATAGAAGTACTTACAATCGTAGATGCGAATGCGACAGCTTCGTCGAGTCCTCTTCGTCTAACCCTTGCTCAAAATATCCACAACCTGGATAACAACAACACCACTGATCACTCTCTTTTGGCTGAATGTGTGTTTCCTATGAGATCATAGGTTTCATGCTAGCAATTCTTCCTTCTTTCCACCATCATAGAGCTTTCTTATATAGGTTAAGAGGAGCTTAACCTCTTGAGTTATCTTTAGAACAAGTTGAGGAACCTCCTCCTTAGATCATGGATCTCTGATGGAACCAATAATTTGAATGCAACTGCCTTCTAATATTGAAAGATCCTCCCCTTATTCTCCTCAACGGGCCAACTACTACCTCAGATTAGGCAGCGCTCCTGCAAAAGGGGAATCAGAGCATTGTAGCGCTCCCTGAGAAGCTTAAGGGAAGCACTAATGCTCCAAAAGTGAGTAGAACTCATTTAGAAGGGCAGGGGAGCATTATAATGCTCCATGAAGCCTTATGGGGGGGCGCCAGTGCTCCTAAGACTGATATAGGGGAGCGCTCACCTACAGAACCTTTGTTTCAGAGCTCTTTTCAGGTGTCAAGAGTCCCTTGACTTTAGTTAACCAGTTCTTCATCTCCAAACCAAGTACATGAGATGTTTTAAGTTCCTTCTTAGTGTCGTCATTATGGTAGTATGCTTGAATGATTTCTTCGACACTTGTGAACAACTTACGAAACTTGCGAAAGTTGTAAGGAAGATGCGACACTTACTACAATTGAGAGGAATATGCGACACTTATCCAATTGAGTGGTTTTGATGTGTAACAAATGGTCCCAATTCACTTTGGGACTTCAGGACCTTGGCCAGTCAACCCTCCCATTCACACAAATGTTAAAACTTGTGCAATTTACCTTAGATCAGATGACTATGTCCATTTGTGCTCAGATCAGACAGTTAGGATCTATTCCTTCCCAACGCTTCTCCTCTGCTTCCCTGGACACTGATCAAATGGTCCAGGATTCTCCCCGCAATCGATATGAAGGCTACTATCGCTCCTCCTTATGAACTTTTGACTTCTTATGACTTGGAAGAGTTTGGTAAATGTTCAAAGGCCTTAGCCTTTGTTTCTCCTGCGAGTCTGGCTATCTTGGGTCCCACCTTCACTCTTGAAAACATCATCTCTTTTGATATTTTTTTATTCTCTCAGACCGAGCTTTGAGCTCCAAGGTTTCTATACCCAAGTCATGTGGATCTTCAAATAACTCTTGGGCTATGATCGCCACTCTTAGTCAKCTTTTTTGGTTAAGGACTTAGGCGCGAGTTCAAAGTCTCCTAGAMTACGGWTCTAAAGGAAACACCTTCCCAACTCATAKATATTTACGATCTAAATCAAGGAAAGGTAACTTGTGAGGTTACCAAAATGGTAGCTATGCCAAGAGGCTTGCTCCAAATCTTAGAGCAGTGATGTAATTCCCTGGGGAAAGTGCCTTTGAGTGATTAAACTGGAGCATGTGGAAGAAATAAGAAGAAGTATAGGTTCTCAAGGGAACGAACACATGCTCATAACTTAATCATTTAATACAGAAAAGAACCATTTATAGACATATAAATACTCGCATTCATCCATTAATTACAATTCAAAGCACAAAGAAAGAAAACACTTATTAGAACCATAGGGCATGATGTGACTCTTGAAAGGGGTGATTGTTTCCTCCCAACCATAGGCTTAGTTACTCCCAATGGATTTATCATTGGCCACCCCCGAGATTAAGCCACGATGCTTTGAGATTCAATCTCTTACTTCTAGCTCAATGAAAATTAGGGACAAAGGTTACTCTCCTTCTCCCAATACATAGATAAGGACAAAGGTTACTCTCCTTATCCCATCTCAATATCTCTTTTATGTGATCATAACTCATCGTTCCTCTTTCAATCCTCCCTCAAAATCGAGAGCTTTTTCTCTCGTCTCTTCATTTTTTGGAGGTCTTCCCTCTGCCCACCCTGCTTTATTTCTTTCCTTCTTC
>JASDQU010393849.1:0-10901 GCA_032191745.1 Picea mariana | reverse complement strand
ACCTGTTTGGCGATTCGAACAGATCGCGATAACTTTCGCTCCCGACGTCCGTTTGAGACGAAACGAATTGCGTTGGGTTCGTGACGATGAGGGCTACAAACCCATTTGTTTTGAGGCAATTCTGAGAACTTTCATTTTTGAGGTAAAATTTGACCCCTGGTCCAGATTCTGATCATATACCTTGATCCTAACCTATTTTTTGGTAGATTAATTGGTCCCACAAAGTCTTTTTCCCATTTTTCGAATATTTGCAAGGTTACTTGTGGTCTTAGGGGCATCTCATCCCATCTATTAGGTTTACCAACTCTCTCACATACATCACATCTCTGGCAGTAGTCCTTTGCATCTCTATGAATGGTTGGCCACCATAGTCCTGTGTGAAATACCTTATGCTTGGTAGCTTCTCCTACATAGTGTCTTCCAAATATTCCTTCATGAACCTATACTAAAGTCCTAGGCCTCTCATTTTCTAGGACACATCTTCTCAGAATGTTGTTTGCGCCCATCTTGTATAAGTGTCCTGCAATCAATTGATAGTTTGCAACTCTAACTACTGGATTTTTCTTCTGCACAGTGTTAAAATCTTGTGGCGTAGTCATTGTACTTAAGTACTCAATGATGTTATCAAAATATTCATCAGATACTTGGACTGAAAATAATTGCGCACCACGGAAGTTGTCCTCTAAGTTTGTAGGCTCCTCTCCATTGGTGATCCTTGACAGGTGATCCAGTCCTATGTTCAACTTCCCTGGTTTGACTATCACTTCAAAGTCAAATTCCTGAAATAATAGTAACCATATACAAAACCTTCCCCCCAACACTAGCTTGTTGACTAGGTATTTGAGGGCTAAATGATCTGTGAACATCTTAAAATGTTTGCCAAGTAAATAGTGTCTGAACTTATGCAATGCATATACCATTGCTAGACATTCTCTTTCTGTAATATTGTAGTTTTGTTTTCACTCTGTCAATTTTATTCTTTCAAATGCTATAGGATGGTATAATTCTCCTACTCCTGGCTGCTCTAGAATAACTCCAAGTGCTATGGTTGATGCATCTATGATCCAGATTATTTTCGAAACGAAATGAGAGCGGAGATATAATAAAGAAATGCACAGAGATATCACAAATATCCAATAATATAAAATAAATGTATCAGAGATGTAACCATAAACACAAAGATACAATAATACATGATTTCTATTAATGAAAGAAATGTACAGAGATTGTAAAAATACAGAGTGAAAGGCTCGCTAGAATGGTGGCAGCTTATTTCTGAGAAGAGATGTGAAGGCTACTTGCATTCGAAAGAATATGATTACAATGAGGCTTTGAAGGAATTTTTACAATAAACAGAAATGTCAAACACCGTAGACATCCAAAAACCTAACCCTAGGATATGAAGTGCCAAAATTCATGTGGGCCCCATTTGGGCAAGACAGTACATCAACTTCCTGGGGTAGTAACTTTTGCATACGATCTCTATTTTAGGCACATGATAGCTCGTTGGAAAGGTTTCATCGAGGGTATTCATTTAGAGGGCTCAATTAGAGCCTTCAATTATCACTAAGAACATAGATCCTAAAAAACCTTCATTTAGGCTCTCAAAATGGCCCTGGAAGTTAAAAACTGCTAAAAATAGTAAATTACCAAAATTGCCAGAAATCTGTTTTAAGCCAGTTGGAAAAGGTGGGTGTCCACCGATATCCACCTGCATCAATTCTCCCTCCTTAAGAAGCACTGGTCTCCATTGTGTTGAGTGCCCAAGGGATAGGAAAAAGAGTTTGTTGAATTTGAATCTTGGTGAGTTGCTTGCCTTGCTGGAGGCATCGTGTTGCTCGGTTTGTGGAAGGTTGTCACGAACTTGTTGAGCTTGATGTTGTTCAAAAAGTTGAGCTACATGAGACAAATGTGTGTAGAAGGAAACTTTGAACTTTGTTGCAACCTTGTCGAACTGCTTCTGTTGGATAGAATGTGCTTGGGGTGAGATTGTAGTGGTTGGAGTGTACTTTTGTTCCCCTTTTGAACATATTGTGAAGAAGATGAATTTTGCAGTATGAGATATGAACTTGCAGCACTATTTAGGTGGAACAATAGTTAGAACTACCTCTCGTATTCTGTAGAGATGACCCCCAAGAGAAACAATGCAACTGTAGGGTCGAGACTCATAAACAACATGACGTCTCCACATATATAGCTAGACCAAGAGAAAATCACAGACATCCAGTGGGAAAACATCACATAATACCTCATTTTTGAAGGGTTGGATTCTGTATGACAATCGACACTGTTGGCTGGCACGAAGATGTCATCCCTGGCGAATCCACCTAATGTTGTATGGTTGCGGGTGTGGTGTTGTTGAAAATCCCAACTGTTTGAGGACCTCTACTGAGATGAGGTTATTTTGGCTTCTGCTATCAACAATAAAATGTAGTGGGGTCCCCTTCACCCACATCTGTGAATGAAAAGGCACTCCCCCTCTTCAAGATCTATTGGTTCTTTTGTTTGAATTGTTGCGATCACGACAATAGTAGTGGGGTATGCATCGATGATCTATCTTTTACCATTATTTTTAGAATCAAATTCTTCATCAGGGTTCGACTCCTTGTCTTTGGTCTTGGCCACCAATGAATGTCTTGAGTGACATTCCTCGGTGTTGTGCCCGGGGCTTTTGTGGAATTTGCACCATTTTTCAGTGTCCTTCTTTGTCTTCCTATGACCCTTCTTTTCCCGTGGCTTAGACTGGTTTTTGACAGACTTTTTGTTAGGGTCGTCTTTGTCATACTTTGGTTGTTGCGGATTTGTAGACCTGAACTCCTGTTTTTTCTGGTGCTTAAATTTCTATTGTATTTTAACAACATATCGATAAGTAGCATCGAGTGATGAGATGTCAAGAAAATCCATTTCAGCTTGGATGTATCTGTGTAGAGATCGACGGTATTTCAGAACCAAATTTCGTTCAGAGTATTTAATACCTATCTTGGTGCGCAAGGTATGGAAGGTATTGGTGAACTTTGGAACTACTTGACCCCTCTCTTTCTGCAGTGTGTTCTGTCTCATGTATTGGTCCTCTTAGTTTCCAACAAGGTAATATTGTTCCTTTACCACATCCACAAAAAACTCCCAAGTGGGCTCGGTCCCATATATTCCAGAATCCTCTGTGGAAATTTTGTCCCAGTAAGCTTCCCACCAATGTTTGACATGGGGAAAATATTTAAGGAGTGTGAAGGTGATCTTTTCCCTATCGAAAAAATTATGAACATAGAAATAACCTTCTAACAGATTTAACCATTTGTCTAGGGCATCTGCATCTATCTGACCTTCAAATACGGGAATATCAAAATTAACCTGTACCTTGAAAGGAGAGGTGCTTCCAAATTGGTTGTTTGATGAAGATGTTCCTATGGCTATCGGTAGACGTTGAAGGATGTGGGAAAAATTCTCCATCATTTCATCCCTTTGTCGCATGAGAGCTTGCTCAAGCAACAGATTTATAGGATCGTTTGCTCCATTGTTTTTATTTTCTTCCGCCATGGAGGGATTCTTGGGAACGTAAGAGAGATTATATTCAATAGATACAAAATAGAGACCCAACTTTCTATACTCAGACCTCATTGGGGGAATGCAGTAAAAAAAATGATCAAGAGCAACCTAGCTTTGATACCACTGATCCAGATTATTTTCGGTATGAAATGAAAGCGGAGATATAATAAAGAAATGCATAGAGATATCATGGATATACAATAATATAACATAAATGTATCATAGATGCAACCATAAAAAAAGAGATACAATAATACGCGATTTCTATTAATGAAAGAAATGTATAGAGACTATAAAAATACAGAGTGTAAGACTCGCTAGAATGGTGACAACTTATATCTGAGAAGAGATGTGATGGCTAATCACATTTGCAAGAATATGATTTCAATGAGGATATGAAGGCATTTTTACAATAATCATGAATTTCAAAATCCCTAGACATCCAAAAACCTATCCATAGAAGATGAAGCTCCAAAAGTCATGTGGGCCCTATTTGGGTAAGTTAGTACATCAACTTCCTGGGGTCATAACTTTTGCATACGATCTCCGTTTTAGGCGCATGATAGCTCATTGGAAAGGTATCGTCGAGGATGTTAATTTAGGGGGCTCAATCAGAGCCTTCATTTATCATTAATAACCTCGATCCCAAAAAACCTTCATTTAGACCCTCAAAATGGCCCTGGAAGTTAAAAATTGCAAAAAATAGTAAATTACCAAAATTGCCAGAAAACTGTTTTGAGCCAGTTGGAAAAGGTGGGTGGCCACTGATATCCACATGGATCAATACTCCCTCCTTAGGAATCAATGGTCTCCATTGCGTTGAGTTCCCAGGAGACAGGAAAAAGTGTTTATTGAATCTAAATCTTGGTGAGTTGCTTGCCTTGCTAGAGACATTGTGCTACTCGGTTTCTGGAAGGCTTTCATGAACCTGTTGAGGCTGTGGTTGTTCAACAATTCAAGCTACATGATAGGACTATGTGAAGAATAAATATTTTCACTTTTCTGCAAACTTTTCGACCTACTTTTGTTGGATAGAATGTGCTTAGGGCAAGGCTGTAGTGGTTGCAGTGTCCTTTTGTTCCCCTTTTGAACAGATTGTGAAGAAGATGAATTTTGCAGTATGAGATACTACCTTGCGGCACTGTTTAGGTGGAAAAATAGTTAGAACTACCTCTGGTATTCTGTAGAGATGACCCCTTTGAGAAAAAATGACATTGCAGGGTCAAGACTCATAAACAACATGGCATCTCCACATATATGGCTGGACCAAGAGAGCATCACAGACATGCAGTGGGGAAACATCACATAATACCTCATCCTTGAAGGGTTTGATGATGTATGACAATCGACACTGTTGGCTGACACGAAGATCTCATCCTTGGCAAAGCCACACAATGTTGTATGGCTGCGGGTGTGGTGTTGTTGACAATCCCAACTGTTTGATGACCTCTACTGAGATGATGTTGTTTTGGCTTCCGCTATCAACAACAAAATGTAGTGGGGTCCCCTTTGACCACATATGTGAATAAAAAAGGTGCTCCCCCTCTTCAGGATCTGTTGGTTCTTCTATTTGAATTGTTGCAGTCATGACATTAGCAATGGGGTCTGCGTCGATGATCTGTCTTTTACAAATATTTTCAGAATTAGATTCTTAATTATGGTTTGATTTCTTGTCTTTTATCTCAGCCACTAATGATTGTTTTGAGCAACATTCCTCGGTTTTGTGCCAGGGGCTTTGGTGGAAATCACACCATTTTCCGGTGTCTTTCTTTGTCTTCCCATGACCCTCCTTTTCCTATGGCTTGGACTGATTTTCAGGAGACTGTTTGTTAGGATCGTCTTTGCCATACTTTGGTTTTTGGGGATTTCCAGACCTGAACTCTCGTTTTTTCTGGTGCTTAATTTTTTTCTCGATTTTAATAGCATATCGATAAGAAACACCGAGTGATGAGATGTCCAGAAAATCCATTTTAGTTTAGATGTATCTATGTAGAGACCCACGATATTTTAGAACCAAATGTTATTTAGAGTCTTTGATACCTATCTTGGTGCACAAGGTATGGAAGGTATTGGCGAACTATGAAACTGCTTGGCCCCTCTCTTTCTGAAGTGTGGTCCATCTCATGTATTGGTCCTCATAGTTTCCATAGGGTAATATTGTTCCTTTACCGCATCCACAAAAAAATCCCAAGTGCGCTTGACCCCATATATTCCATAATCCTCCGTGGAACTTTGCTCCTAGTAAGTTTCCCACCAATGTTTGACATGGGGGAGAGCTTTAAGGAATGCAAACGTGATCCTTTCCCTGTCGAAAAAATTATGACCATAGAAATAACCTTCTAATAGATTTAACCATTTCTCTAGGGCATCCACATATATCTGACCTTCAAATACGAGAATATCAAAATTAACCTGTACCTTGGAAGGAGAGGTGCTTATAAAATGGCTGTTTGATGAATATGCGCCCGTTGCTATCGACAAACGTTGAAGGATGTGGGAAAAATTCTCCATCATTTCGTCCCTCTGTTGCGTGAGAGATTGCTCAAGCAATAGATTTATAGGACCGTCTGCTCCATCGTTTTTATTTTCTTCCACCATGAAGGGTTTCTTGGGCATGCGAGAGTGATTGTATTCAAGAGAGACAAGCTAGAGACCCAACTTGCTATTAATACTAAGAGGGGGGTGAATCAGTATCAAGTACAATTTATTTTTTTTTTCAAATTATACTTAAACCATTCAATTATATCCAATGAGAAATGAACAATAGTATAAGAGTTACACCAATACACCACAATACACCATGCACAATATATGAGAAATAATCAATAGTTATTGTTTAAGGGAAGTAATGATTTTCAAAGGTAGCTACAGCTTCCAAATGTAAAGGGAGGGATAAACCTCCAATAGGAAGATACAATCCTCCAATATCAAGAGAGATTTGAACTCTCCATTCTTTCCCCTTCCTTCCACCCAATAATATACGAGAGATAATAAAACTTCACATTAAATTATCACCATCAACCAACCATCACATAGAACCTGATAATTCTTCCCGAGACTTCTTCAATTTCTACAATTATTCAATTCTTGGAATACTCTGATCCTATAGATAATATTATTCAATTTATTCTCTAAAACTTCTCCAAGTTTCACTCCTTGAATCCTCCCCAAAAATAAGTTTTAGAGAGAGTGGTAGACCTTGTTCAATTCTGGTTTATTCAGGATACCGAACTTGTAGAGAATACCCCATGCTCAATATTTAACATCAGATTCTAAAACTTGTACACAAGAAATTATATTCCATACTCTTTCCAATGAAATTTCTCCCATGTCATTTGGATTCTCGATGAAGAAGTTATGACTGTGTTACCTAGAACAACTATTTATTGACTAGCTTCAAAACTAGTAAAAAACCCTATCTTCCATAGAGTCTATCTCCATAATTATAGCGAATCAAGAGCTGAAGTTTTTACCATAGGTACCTTGATATGTCTTCTCAATACCATAGCAATTTCACCATATGAATCGTTATAGAAAAAAAGTTATAGAAAAAGTGGTAAGATGACTTGAAAATAACATACCCTAGAACACATCACCAAAAGACTTCATCCTCCCTTGAAATCCATCCTTCTTTACTTCTGATTTCCTCTTAAATTAGACTTGTGTTTAAAATGAATGTATAATGATATTTATTTATACCATTTATTTCACTTCCTTTTGACATTAGGCCCGACTTGACAATTTCTTATTTTGTAATTCTTTTCTTTAATTATCTTCAGGGCCTACATGTACTTCCTTCTTCAATTCATTTTGTCATCTTCAAAAATTCATTTATCCTCAACCATGAGGATCCACATGACATACCACATAACACTGTAAACAACATGATGTATACTATCCATCCATGTGTCTTTTATCTACAGTTTCATTTTCCTTCATGTCCAAATACCTTCATCAATCTTGCAGTCCAAAACCCATGACTAGGGTTGACATCAATGCCAACAACCAATCTTCCAACAATGTCCCCTTTTGTTATTGATGGAAACACTCATGCTCCCCCTATCATCATGATCCCAATTTCTCTCCCCCTTTGACATCAATGGTAGAGGGTAGGGATTCTCCCCCTGAGTTTAATGGAAAAAGGTAACTCTCTTCTTTGGGGTTGCTCCCCCTGAACATGTGGTACTCAATAATACTTCATCCTTTTTTTTGGTCTTTGGGACTTTTTATTCCTTGGAATCCTTTTTTGTGGCTTCTATCTTCTCTCTCTTCTTCATGTCTAGGATGTATATGTTGTTCGGTTTTCTTGTTGCAGTTGCAACCAATCTTCTTGAGTTATTTTCTTTGATTTTACAATTTCGGGAGTCGAACGTAAGAGTGTATCCTTGATCACACATTTTACTAACACTGAGTAGATTATGATTCAAGTCTTCAACCAATAGGACATTATTTGATTTTACATTTTTTCTTCCAAGTTCTACTACACCTTCTCCAAGTATTTTGGTAGGTGAGTCATCTCCAAATGCAACATTGCCACCCTTTCTCTTCAAGCTGATGAATTTGTCTTGATCCTCGGTCATGTGTGAAGAACATCCACTGTCTATGTACCATTCATATTCTTCTTTACATTCTTCAGTGGTCAATTCTATTTGACAATGTTCATTGTTTGGAATCTCTTTCCTTCTCCATATTGTGGTTGGCATAGGGGCATCTTCATTCATATATTTATAATATCGTTCTTTGTGACCAACATAATTACATTTGTAGCATGCAATATTTTTGTCCATCAATGGAGAAAATGAATTATAACTTTTGTTGACAAATCCACAATTATTTCCATATAATCTATTTACACCATTCATGTTTCTTGCGTATGTGTTCCTTTCATTGATTCTGCAATTAATTGCCTTATGTCCAAAATTTTTACAAGTATAACAATGACCAAGAAAGAAATTTTGATACCTTGGAGTAAGTGGGCTTATTTGTGATGTGGTCCATCTGAGTTCATGTTCTATTATTCTGTAGTTTCCTTCATACTGATTGAAGCTTCTTTGATTCCTGAAGGTAGGAGGTCTTCTTGGATATTCATCGCTTTTGTAATCATAACTTCTTTCTAGTATCCTGGTCCACTTCTCGTCAGCTATCTATGTAGCTCTTTTTCAACCTTATTGTTGGTATTTGCATCTTCTTTGTATGAAGTTTCACCTATGCAGCCAAGATGTGTTAAGTCTTTTGGCACTTGAGATTTTCTTAAGCTCTTCCTCAATGAGACAACTGCTTGTTCAAGTTTCTCACAATCTTCTTCTTTCTTCATCATTTGGACATTCCTTACTTCTCCTATTATTCTTTCTTCTTTGAGTAGAATTTTCAAGGAAATGGTTTCTTCTCTTAGTTTCTCAAAGTCTTCTAATTGTTTCTTCAAGCTTACAACTATCTTTTCACAACTACCCAATTGACTTCATAGTTTTCTTTGCATGTCTTTGAGCTTGATATTTTCAATCTCAACATGCTTCAATTTTTTAATATTCTCATCTTCTTGTTGAATAATTTTTTCTTCATGATTTTCTTCTTCTTCATTGGAATTTTCTTCTTCAGTGTCATTTATTTCAATCCTTGGATGAAGACATTCAAATTCAACATGACCCACTCCTTCACAATTAAAGCAAAAGAACTGACCTCTATTTTCTTCTTTGATATATAAGATGTTGTAATTTTCTTCAACTTCTTCTTCTTCTTCTTCTTCTTCTTCTTCCCTTACATAAAGGTCTTGTAGCTTGTCCCAAATCTCTTTTTATGATGCACATGATCCCACCTTGGATTTCATTGAATTTTTCAATCCATCCAGGATGGTATCTATTGCCAATTTGTTGTTCCTTTTTGCTTCCTTCTGAGCTACAGTCTTTGGTTTCTTCAAAGCATTGTATCCCAACGCAAATAAGAACCAAATAGCTGCCCCAAGAGCTTTCACGTAATTTTCCATTCTATTACTCTAGTATTCAAAATTGCTTCCATCAAATGGTGGAATCCTGTTTGGAATTCTGTCTTCCATTTCTTCTTAGGATCTTCCTTCCAGTGATTAAACTGTACTGAAGGTAACCCACTTTGATGCCAATTGTTGATACTGAGAGGGGGATGAATCAGTATCAAGTACAATTTAAAAAATTTTTCAACTTATACTTAAACCATTCAATTATATCCAATGAACAATGAACAATAGTATAATAGTTACACCAATACACCAAAATACACCATGCACAATATATGAGAAATAATCAATAGTTATTGTTCAAGGGAAGTAATGACTTCCAAAGGTAGATACAACTTCCAAATGTAAATGGAGGGATAAAACTCCAATAGGAAGATACAATCCTCCAATATCAAGAGATATTTTAACTCTCCATCCTTGCCCCTTCCTTCCACCCAATAATATACGAGAGATAATAAAACTTCACATTAAACTATCACCATCAACCAACCATCAAATAGAACCTGATAATGCTTCCCGAGACTTATTCAATTTCTACAATTGTTCAATTCTTGGAATACTCTGATCCTATAGATAATATTATTCAGTTTATTCTTTGAAACTTCTCTAAGTTTCACTCCTTGAATCCTCCCCAAAAATAAGTTTTAGAGAGAGTGGTAGACCTTGTTCAATTCTGGTTTATTCAGGATACCGAACTTGTAGAGAATGCCCCGCGCTCAATATTTAACATGAGCTTATGTAACTTGTACACAAGAAACTATATTTCGTACTCTTTACAATGAAATTTTTCCCATGTAATTTGGATTCTCGATGAATAAGTTATGACTGTGTTACCTGGAACACCTATTTATTAACTAGCTTCAGGACTAGTAAAAAACCCTATCTTCCACAGAGTCTATCTCCATAATTATAGCGAATCAAGAGATGAAATTTTTACCACAGGTACCTTGATATGTCTTCTCAATACCATAGCAATTTCACCATCTGAATCGTTATAGAAATTTTTTTATAGAAAAAGTGGTAAGATGACCTAAAAACAACATACCTTAGAACACATCACCAAAAGACTTCATCGTCCCTTGAAATCCGGCCTTCTTTACTTCTGATTTCCTCTTAAATTTGACTTTTGTTTAAAATGAATGTATAAGGATATTTATTTATACCATTTATTTGAATTCCTTTTGACATTAGGGACGACCTAACAATTTCTTATTTTGTAATTCTTTTCTTTAATTATCTTCAGGGCCTACATGTACTTCCTTCTTCAATTCACTTTGTCATCTTCAAAAATTCATTTCTCCTCAACCATGAGGATCCACATGACGTGCCACATACCACTAGAAACAACATGATGTATACTATCCATCCATGG
>JASDQU010393848.1:0-10901 GCA_032191745.1 Picea mariana | reverse complement strand
TTCTTACATCCACCTTATTCTATTTTATTGAAAGGTCTTATTAATATTGACCTTTATTACATCCGAATACATTGATCTACCTATGTGCGGGTTAGGACCTTAACAATTTCCATAGCTCTTGGAAAATGTCAAAATGTGAATTGTCAATGAAGGTTGACTCCTTCAATGTGCCGAACACACGCCCACTAATTTCGGCTTTTTGGGACTTGAGCGAACAACCAACAATCGTTCCTCTTCCCTTATGATTCCTCGAATTCCAAAAATTCTCCTTTGGCGAGATCGATGGTCATGATCCCTCCTCAATCTAACGACTTTGATCTTTTCGGGATTCCACGAATCGAGAGTTTGAAACTCTCGACTCCAAAATCACTTTTTGTGCCAATCCCTGATTTCTGAAATAGACCTAACACTCCGATCTTTTCGAGATTCCGCGAACTGGGAGTTTGAAACTCTCGACTCCAAAATCACTGTCTCCTCTACTTCCCAAACCTTGAAATACCGAAATGTCAAAATTTCACTCCAAAGACATGTCACGTTTCACGACTTCGGGGACGTCAACGCACAGTGCCCCGACTCCTTGTCATCAGAATTGCCGAAATGTTGAACCCCGAAATGATGAAATGCTGAAATTCCACTTCAAAGGGGAATCAACGGCTCCTGTTTCTTCTCAACCCACGGTCGCTACTCCTCCTGATCTCCTGAACGCTAAAAGACACTTAGCCCTAATATTCTCACAAATCTGTGAGATCCAATGGTCCATGAGATTTTGACACTTCTTCCACGAAGAAATTTCATCGTTCATTCATTCTTCTTCAGGATCTCTTGGCCAAAATGACTTGGCGTCCTTCCACCTGAACTTGAATTCCGTGAGATGATTTCAATATCCACCTCCCTTTGAACACTTCAAAGGTGCTATCCCTCCTGAGCTCTCACTTGCAAACTCAAGCCCCCAAAAAGGAATCCTGCTCACATTCCTTGCGACAACTTTCAAATAACCTCTGGTTATTTGAGTCTTCGACCCTGTGCACTCTTTGCAACAATAGTCCTTCAACCTTCACCTTAGTTGGTAAGTTCTAAGGCTTCAACAAGCCTGCAAACACCTTGTACAGCTCTGTGCCTCACCTGCACTTTTGCTGGTTATGAGAACAACGATATCTCTCCTGAGATTTCTAAGATAAAACTTAGATCCTCGTCAATGCACACCTTGCGGACATTCACTTCACTCTTTGAAGGAATTCTCAGGAAGAGAAACAATTGAAACTCATTCTTATCCTCTCTCAGACTTCATACACTCAACATGAAATCATACACCCGACAAAACATAGAAACAAATGCATAATAGAGAAAATAAAACAACTGTAAACATACCATTTAACAAATGTAAACAGTAAGCATCATAACACCATGAAAATTGAGTCAAAGATTTGTATATTAACTTAAGTGCTCCTATACATGGGTTCTCCTCTACAGTTCTCTGCTACAGCTCTACATCTTATGAAATCTCTCAAATCATAATGTTCCTATTTTTTAATGATACAAGGGTGAGGGTGTCTATATCCGTTTTCCCTCCTATGCTTCTAAACTGTCTAATCTATTAAATCAAATCTATCTACTTTCATTAAACAGAATTAAATGCCTATTACATCCAACAGATGAGAGAAATCACTCAATATATGTTCAAAACTCTAATATATAAATGTAAGTACGCTTCCCCTATCTATCACATTAATATTCGCCCATTAATTTTTCAAAACATTTCAAAATGTGCGCTGGTGCTTTTCCAACTGTCTTCCACCTTTGTGCTTTCTTGGATGGCTGCGTATGATGCTCTTGCATCAAACTAAGAACCTTAATTTATTTCCTTAACCATGGGTGACATAACACTATCATTCAATAGTCAAATTGTTACATTTCATTGTCAGGCATCATGTGTACTGAGGGCTTGAGCCACCACAAAGGAAACATACAAAGAATATTTGTCTTATGAACAAGATATGGTACTATATATTTTGAGGTTTGGCATAGAGATTGTTCTTATAGAATACACTACATTTCACCATATATAATCCCTACACTCCTTGAAAACCATGAAACACCATTAGAATTAGACACAATATTCTTGCGATGAATTAGCTATACTATCCACGATCTTTTTTCATTGATACTATAGCTAATTCGTCGCAAGATTATTTACATTCATCTCTCTTGTGACGATATAAAATGATGCTTGGATTCATTTCATATTTGGTTTATCAACTTGAAATTAAAATTTGATACTTTGCAAGCTAGCTGAACCTTGAGTCAAATACAAATATGAAATTTGGAATCATTAACATATCTACTAGAACATATGAAAAATAGGGTTTATGGTTTCCATTATGATATGATGATGGAAGAAAGTGGGTGTGTGGGTGAAATTTGAGTCCAGAAATCCTCCCATATCGTTAAAGCATGCGAATAGTCTATCCAGGTCAAATTTCAATGCATACAGATATAGTTTGAAAAAATTTCAACGTTGGCCCCATTCACATGTCACTGTTGCCCGCCTCTAGTATTTTTATGGTGTTGATTAAGAAATCAACGAAAAAGAGGGATTTTTCATTAAAAATATGACACAAATACATTATATATACATTAATGTAGAACCTAAATGAAAAATGAAGAAAGGTTGACAAAAACTTAAAACTTGCGTCCACCAAATTGTGTACTTTGAAAGAAAATTAGGGTTTATGGTTTACATGATGAATTGATGATGGAAGAAAGTGGGTGTGTCACTCAAATTTGAGTCTAGAAACCCTCCCATATCATTAAGGCATGTGAATATTCTATCCATGAAAAATTTCAATGCATACAGAAATTGTTTGAAAAAACTTCAATGTTGGCACCATAAACATGTCACTGTTGCTGGTGTCTAGTCCTAGTACAATTTCCATTCCTTGTTCCTTGTTCTGTGTTCCTCGTTCATCGTTCCTTATTCCTTGTTCCTTTTTCCTCGTTCCTTGACCATGGTGTAGTCCCCAAGGTCCATTATTTTTGTACAAAACATACTAATTGCATAAAATATCCCACACGAAGACCAAATTAATATCCACTACATAAGTCTTTTGTCTTTTTTCAAGGACTATGTAATGAATCTCAATTCTAAGAAGATTCAAATAGGACCTAAGAACATTAAGTTCTTTCCTTAACCATGGGTTACATAACACTATCATTCAATAGTCAAATTGTTACATTTCATTGTTAGGCATCATGTGTACTGAGGGTTTGAGCGACCACAAAGGAAACATACAAAGAATATTTTTCTTATGAACAAGATATGGTACTATCCATTTTTAGGTTTTTCATAGAGATTGTTCTTATAGAATACACTACATTGCACCATAATATAAGCCTTCACTCCTTGAAAACCATGTAACACCATTCAAATTAGACACAATGTTCTTGCGATGAATTAGCTCTACTATCGATGATCTTTTTTCGTCGATAGTAGAGCTAATTCACCGCAAGATTATTTACATTCATCTCTCTTGCGACGATATCAAATGATGCTTGGATTCATTTCATATTTGGTTTATCAAATTGAAATTAAAATTTGATACTTTTCAAGCTAGCTGGACCTTGAGTCAAATACAAATATGAAATTTGGAATAATTAACATATCTATTATAACATATGAAAACTAGGGTTTATGGTTTCCATGATGATATGATGATGGAAGAAAGTGTGTGTGTGAGTGAAATTTGAGTCCAAAAACCCTCCCATATCATTAATTCATGTGAATAGTCTATCCACGTCAAGTTGCAATGCATACAGATACTATTTGAAAAAATTTCAACGCTGGCCCCATTCACATGTCACTGTTGCCTGCCTCTAGTATTTTTATGGTGTTGATTAAGAAATCAACGAAAAAGAGGGATTTTTCATCACAACTATGACACATATACATTGTATATACATTAATGTAGAACCTGAAAGAAAAATGAATAAATACTGACTAAAACGTAAAGCCTGCGTCAACCAAATTGTGTACTTTGAAAGAAAATTAGGGTTTATGGTTTACATGATGAATTGATGATGGAAGAAAGTGGGTGTGTCAGTAAAATTTGAGTTCATAAACCCTCCCATATCGTTAAGGCATGTGAATATTCTATCCATGAAAAATTTCAGTGCATACAAAAACTATTTGCAAAAATTTCAACGTTGGCCCCATTCACAGGTCACTGTTGCCGGTGTCTAGTCCTAGTACAATTTACGTTCCTTGTTCCTTGTTCTGTGTTCCTCGTTCCTTGTTACTCATTCCTTGTTCCTTTTTCCTCATTCCTTGACCATGGTGTAGTCCCCAAGATCCATTATTTTTGTACAAAACATACTAATGGCATAAAATGTCCCACACAACGACCAAATTAATATCTGCTACATAAGTATTTTGTCTTTTTTCAAGGACTATGTAACGAATCTCAATTCTAAGAAGATTCAAATAGGACCTAAGAACCTTAAGTTCTTTCCTTAACCATGGGTGACATGAAACTATCATTCAATAGTCAAATTGTTACATTTCATTGTCAGGCATCATGTGTACTGAGGGCTTGATCCACCACAAAGGAAACATACAAATAATATTTGTCTTATGAACAAGATATGGTACTATCCATTTTGAGGTTTGGCATAGAGATTGTTATTATAGAATACACTACATTGCACCATAATATAAGCCCTACACTCCTTGCAAACCATGTACCACCATTCAAATTAGACACAATATTCTTGCGACGAATTAGCTATACTATCGATGAACTTTTTTCGTCGATAGTATAGCTAATTCGTCGCAAGATTATTTACATTCATCTCTATTGAAACAATATAAAATTATGCTTGGATTCATTTCATATTTTTTTTATCATATGAAATTTGGAATGAGTTATACAAATATGAAATTTGGAATCATTAACATATCTACTAGAACATATGAAAAATAGGGTTTATGGTTTCCATGATGATATGATGATGGAAGAAAGTGGGTGTGTGAGTGAAATATGAGTCCAAAAACCCTCCCATATTGTTAAGGCATGAGAATGGTCTATCCACATAAAATTTCAATGCATACAGATACGATTTGAAAAAAATTCAAAGTTTGCCCCATTCACATGTCATTGTTTCCTGCCTCTAGTATTTTTATGGTGTTGATTAAGAAATCACTGAAAAAGAGGGATTTTTCATCACAAATATGAAATAGATACATTGTATATACATTAATGTATAACTTGAAAGAAAAATGAAGAAAGACTGACGAAAACTTAAAACTTGCGTCAACCAAATTGTGTACTTTGAAAAAAAATTAGGGTTTATGGTTTACATGATGAATTGATGATGGAAGAAAGTGGGTGTGTCAGTCAAATTTGAGCCCAGAAACCCTCCCATATTTTTAAGGCATGTGGATAGTCTATCCATGACAAATTTTAGTGCATACAGAAACTGTTTGAAAAAATTTCAACGTTGGCCCCATTCACAGGTCACTGTTGCCAGTGTCTAGTACTAGTACAATTTCCGTTCCTTGTTCCTTGTTCTTTGTTCCTCATTCCTCATTCCTTGTTCCTTGTTCCTCTTTCCTTGACCATGGTTTATTCCCCAATATCCATTATTTTTGTACAAAAGATACTAATGGCATAAAATGTCCCACACAAAGACCAAATTAATATCCGCTGCATAAGTCTTTTGTATTTTTTCAAGGACTATGTAACGAATCTCAATTATAAGAATATTAAAATAGGACCTAAGAACCTTAATTTATTTCCTTAACCATGGGTGACATGACACTATCATTCAATAGTTAAATTGTTACATTTCATTGTCAAGCATCATGTGTACTGAGGGCTTGAGCCACCACAAAGGAAACATACAAAGAATATTTGTCTTATGAACAAGATATGGTACTATCCATTTTGAGATTTGGCATAGAGATTATTCTTATAGAATTCTCTACATTGAACCATAATATAATCCCTACACTCCTTTCAAACCATGTAACACCATTCAAATTATACACAATATTCTTGCGACGAATTAGCTATACTAGTCGATAGTATAGATAAATCGTCGCAAGATTATTTACATTCGTCTCTCTTGCAATGATATAAAATGATGCTTGGATTCATTTCATATTTGTTTTATCAAATTGAAATAAAAATTTGATACTTTGAAAGCTAGCTGGGCCTTAAGTCAAATACAAATATGAAATTTGTAATCATTAACATATCTACTAGAACATATGAAAAATAGGGTTTATGGTTTCCATGATGATATGATGATGGAAGAAATTGGGTGTGTGAGTAAAATTTGAGTCCAAAAACCCTCCCATATCGTTAAGACATGCAAACAGTCTATCCATGTCAAATTGCAATGCATACAGATACAGTTTGAAAAAATTTCAATGTTGGCCCCATTCACATGTCACTGTTGCTTGCCTCTAGTATTTTTATGGTGTTGATTAAGCAATCAAAGAAAAAGAGGGATTTTTCATCACAACTATGACACATATACATTTTATATACATTAATGTAGAACCTGAAATAAAAATGAAGAAAGACTGGCGAAAACATAAAACTTGCGTCAACCAAATTGTGTGCTTTGAAAGAAAATTAGGGTTTATGATTTACATGATGAATTGATGATGGAAGAAAGTGGGTGTGTCAATAAAATTTGAGTCTAGAAACCCTCCCATATAATTAAGGCATGTGAATAGTCTATCCATGATAAATTTCAGTGCATACAGAAATTGTTGAAAAAATTTCAAAGTTGGCCCCATTCATAGTCCACTGTTGCCGGTGTCTAGTCCTCATACAATTTCCGTTCCTTGTTCCTTGTAAAATTCGTTCGACATTACACACATCCCAACATATAGTACTAAAAGGGTGTATTTTTGTGCCATTGATTAATCAATCAACAAAAAAGAGAGATTTTTCATCAGTACAACTATGACACAGATACATTGTATATACATTAATGTAGAACTTGAAAGAAAAATGAAGAAAGACTGATGCAAGATTAAAACTTGCGTCAACCAAATTGTGTAATTTGAAAGAAAATTAGGGTTTAAAAAAAATTCTATAGAAATGATAAATGCATTCATCGAAACTTCATTGATGCAATATTGTGATAATAATATTGATGAAATCTTATACGATCATGATGGTATAAAAATGAAAGAGCTTCTCTTGGTTTCAAGAATAATTTATCCTCTACTGAACAAGGTCAATCACGTGAAGGTGGAATCTCATATGGTCCCTCCCCTTCCCCTCACATCACTCTCAATTGATCCCCAAAACCCAATCTATAAAATAGAAAATAATCAAACACAACGTCCTATTAAGATTCATGCATAGAAACTACAAAACCAAAAATTAATGAAGGTACATGAAATTATGTGTTTCTAAATAACATTTTTAGTCTACCACGTACTTTAGTATATTGAAAACTATTTTCAGGTTTCACATAATAATTAAACAACATGTAACATAGGATATAAAAACGTCGCATAAAACTTAAAAACATGTAATTAACCCATGACATTATAAGTAAATTATGTTAAGAGAATAATTCATACAAATTAAAATATTATATAGTTATGTACCTAATCCAACCTCAACATCTATGTAATCATCCTTATTTTGTATATTGATCTTATTCATCGAACTCGACATCTCTATCATCATCCGGTTTAGAAACGAAGTTGAAAGGATTGATGATATCATCATCGTCATCAATGTCATTTTTGAGCATATTTTCATCGACATCATCATCAAGAATTGCAATATTGTCTCCTACACCTGGATCATGATCTTCTTCATCTTCTTCATCTGTCGACCCTCCATGATCTTCCAATCTGTATTATCTATCAAATCATCTTCTTGATATTCAATATCGTCTTCTTCCTATAAATGAGTATACTTAATTGGCCTTCCTCTTGGATCATATCTAATAAAAAATGACCAATCCCTTTCACCTGGAACATTTGAGTAAAAGACCCGTTCACATTGGCTTGGAAAAACATAGCGATCATGTCCTGTTTCAAACATCGTTGTTTTAATCATTGGAAATCTGTTGGCATGTTGAATAAAAATTCTTTCCTCACCGCGTTCATGCATTCATAACCTATACCATTTGACATCGAACATAACTAATTTGAAGGAATTAAAGTCACACTCAAGTATATCGTTTGAATACCCATAGTATCTATTTTCAAATTCTTGAGGATGTCTGTCACTCCCAGAGGAAAAATTAGTGACCTGGAATACTGTAGTTATCCCACAATCAAAAGTTTTTCTGGTTTCATCCAATTGTTTGAAGCAAAATTTACAACCATTGCACCACATAGCCTTGTGGTGTTTCAACTGCAATATGTCAGATATGTAAAATATGGATTGCCAATTAATAAATTAACATATATTTATATAGCTTCAAAAGTATCTGAAAAATACAGTACAGATGTAGTCACATTAATATAATATAAAATAACTGAATAAAATGGGTGAATTTGCTTACCTGTCCATCTTTCAAACGATATTCTAAATCAATTTCCCTCTGCGTAACATTGACATCTCCGTTACAACGAGCTTCTCTAACCAATTCAGACAGTCGTTGCCATGATAACCTACCTCCATTATCTTGTTTACATATTTCAATCCATACATTCATCCAGTCAAGATTATTTTCAATGTATAAATGCAGTGCATACCACTCTTGAGCATTTGAATAAAAAAATCATAATTCACCAATATTAAATATTAGTTATAACATTCAATATGCAGGTAATTATAAATATTAATAATTTATGAAATAAATTATATTAATATAGTAATGAGTATGATCATATACACAAAAAATGAAACTTTATATGTATTATTAATATAAATTTTCACAATTATTAATATATTATCTCTCATTTTTTTCATTCTACATTGCCGCAATAGATGCTCTCGATCTTCAAAGTTTTTTATGGAGTTCACATCCCAAATGCGATCCACTACATGCATAGTTGGCACTGCTAATTTAGGAAGATACTGACTAATATACACCATGGATTGATATACCATATATCCCTCCACCATAGAACCCTCAGGACGTGCTCTTTATCTAACCAACGCCTTCAATGATTTCAAGTGCCTCTCCACCATCCACATTGACCTTGTGTGAACAGGTCCACAAATTTCAATCTCCTCAACTTGGTGTATGAGGTCGTGTTCTTGTGCATTGAAACATGTTGGAGGTATATACTTTTGCATTTCACACATTAGACGAGGATTTTCGCTCTTCCAATTCTTTATATCATATTCATGGATTTCTTTAAATGACAACCATGTACATGAGATCATGACACAAGAAAATAACATGTTTCAACATAACATAATATAATATATTACATTACAAGTAAAACACGTGTCATTAAGTACAACAATAATTTGAAAGAACATTTTGCATATAAATCACAACTACTTACCTTATGTATTTTTCAAGATCATATATAACTTGTTTGACGTTGTTGTCAAAGTCGTTTGGCAGAGATAGCGGTAGAACATACTGTAACAAAAAAATGAATCGTTATTTGTTTCGACCAAAGTAGACAAGAAAAAATAAAAAAAAATAAAAGATGTATAAGGCCAGTATATATAAATATGTATACCAAAATTATTACCTTAATGAAGGTATGCCAATCATGTGTTTTTACCCCACCAAATTCACCTTTCTTCGTTAAGTTATAATTTATGTTTGAAGCAAAACCTGTGGGAAATTTAATTCTTTGAATGACCTATTTTACATCATTGCTTTGTTGCTTTGTTAATAACCATGGAATGTTATTTCGGTCTAGTACTCCATCTGATATATTTGAATATCGGATCACACTTTGCATTGCATGATTGGCGTCTTGAATGTCAGTACAAATTTTGACATTTTTTTCTTTGTCCCTCCTACAATCTATGATTCACCATAACGTTTCAGTCACATTCTTCCTGAAATGCATTGTATCAAACAAATGAGCTATTTTTAGCTCCTCATAGTAGGGAAACCTCATTAATTGAGCGGGATAACATTTCATTCCTCGTGGAAGCCCATTATTAATACCTTCATGATGATTGCAGCCTTCATGAAGCATAAAAGAAATCACAAAAATAATTATCAAATATGGTAAAATAAATTCAATGATTAAAATAAACATTCAAAACATTACATGATTTATGATACATTATGAAATTGAGTACCTTGACGATTTCTATTATATTCCAACCTCTATAGGTGAGGTGTCATTCTTTGTGGTTTTAAGCCAGTCTCTTCTTTGCCGTTGAAAATATGTTTTTCAGTAGTACGATACCTATGACTCTTAGGAAGAAGGTGCCTATAATCATCAAACACCATATTTCCTAAACTTTTTGAATGACGATACTTCATCTTAGGGCCACAAAGTGGAAATGCAAATTTATCCTTTGTTTGAAGACCTGTAACAAATGGATTAATGTCAATTATACGATGAGATTATTTAAAAATTAAACATGCACCATGATAACATTAAAAAATTATATAGTATTAAAGAGAAATATTATAATGATACATACCACAAAAATGTGTTAGTCCAGGGGCATCATAAATTTTCCATAAAAGTATTCCACCGAATTTAAATTTCTTGTCCCTGATTGGTTTACATATGTCATACATTGTGATGCCAACCCATAACTTTAGTAGCTCATCGATAAGAGGCTCGATATATACATTCATATCTTTAACCTGGTACTTACCTAATTGTTTGAAATTACACATAATTACTATTGGAATGATATCATATAATATATAAGTAAATAAATAAACAAAATATATTATGCAAAAATTGAAACAAATGAAAATGTTACATTCAA
>JASDQU010393847.1:0-16198 GCA_032191745.1 Picea mariana | reverse complement strand
GACATTCTTTTCCTCTTGTGGTTAACAGAGGAAATGGTCCGGACAGTCATTCCTTAGGGTTTATACATTCTCTCTAGGGCGCACTTTGATTAGTGTAGGAGGAATGGCCCAGGGTGGGGAATGGTCCAGGCTCAGCAATCAGGGACATACATTTCTTAGGGTTTATACATTCTCTCCAGGGTGCACTTTGATTAGTGTAGGAGAAATGGTCCAGGGTGGGGAATGGTCCAGACTCAGCATTCCTTAGGGTTATACGTTCTCTCCAGGGTGCACTTTGATTAGTGTAGGAAGAATGGCCCAGGGTGGGGAATGGTCCATGTTCAGAAGACAGGACAATTATTCTTCCTTGTTTGAGAAGAATAGTCCAGATATCTCATTGTTCTACTTTGAGGGCAGATATTCTTTCATATCTCACAGACGTGAGTGAAAGATTGGCCCAGATAATTCAATTTATATCATAACATTGTTTCTGTGCAGGTTGCTATCAGATGTTTGTTATGAAGACAGTAGATATAGACTACTGTGGTGGATATGTTCCACTGTTTGTGAGGTAGATATTCTTTTAGAGCTCAGGGATGTGAGTGAAAGATTAGCCCAAATAATTCAGTATATATCATAACATTGTTTCTATGCAGGTTGCTATCAGAGGTTTGTTATGAAGATTGTATGACAGTAGATGAAGACTACTGTGGTGGATATGTTCCACTGTTCGTGACTATACGTTGTTGATCAAGTACTTGTGTGCTACTTGGTGTGGTAGTGAACCACTGGATTGTAGTTATGTACTACTATGGATAGACACAGTTGTGTTCTATTTTTGTTCTAACTGCCATGAAGACTATCAACAGTTTATTGGAAATAATCACCATCCAGACAAATGATGAACAGAGATTTTCCAAACAGAAATTGGTTCAGAGCATTTATTCCTCTAGATTATAAGAGTGGCTCTTGTATCACTCTTTGGTGTGAGTGACTTATCCAACATCATGTCTAATTACTCAGATGAAATATGGTTTCGAGAGATGATGCAGCTGATGGTGATGGTGATGCTCATGAGATAGTCTAGACGACTATATTGATGCTACCGGGTAAATGGTATGTTTTTGTGCTCAAGACCACTACCTGTAATACTTCCCTAGCTAGGAGAGAGTGTTAATATTATGGTAGTTGTGGGAGGTATTTACCTCCACGTGTGAACCTGACGAGAATAGAAGACTTCGGAAAGCAAGAGAAAACTCTAATGAGTTGGCTAATAACCCTAGAAGTCTTGTCGGCTCAAGAAGATAATTTATATTAGGTTATTAGCCTCCTAGAGAAGAAGTCGGCCATAAATAATAATAATATACTGAACAGACACATATCCAGAAGGAGAAGTCGGCCCCAACAAATCTGGCAGAACCAGTATAAATACAGGGCGCCAGTTCTCATTTTGACACATCTCAGAATTGCAGTTCCTAGTTTGGTACGCACAACAGTTCCCAGTTTGGTGCGCACATGTGGAGGAGAGCTGCAGCTAGTTTTCAGTATGAGCTTGGACTATCTCTTGGCTAGGGTTTGGAATATCTGATCAGCTATTTTTGGTGCACTATCCTTGGAGGAAGATGCGTTACACCTTGTTTAGCTATCTATCCTAGGGTTTGCTTCCGGAGTAATTCTCAGTCAAGGTTAAGGTGCTCGGAGGTTGGCTTCGGCCTATGGTTGGTTGACGAGGGTATCGTCAATGGTAAAATGAGCACACAATCTTCTATATTCTAACAAGAAGATCGTTTTCCAATAGCTCGTAGAATCCCAAGTAGAATTCCATTGACTAGATATCTGGTCCAGGACTTTTATCTCGTTTAAAGGATGTCAAAACAATGTTTACCTCTTCCTTAGAAACTTTCTCCATAAGCCTCTGGTTCCATTTCTTTGTTACAAATTTTGGGAAATATGATGAGATTTTCCATATCTCAGCAATGTTTGCTCTGTTTGTATTTGTGTATAATGATTGAAAGTAAGAAACTCCCATGGCTGTGATCTCTATGAATTTTTTTGCCTTACTTCCATTTGTTTTCTACATGTCCCTTATTGTACTAATCCTTTTCCTATGATTTGCAAAATTAAGAAAAAAAAGTTGTGTTTTCATGACCTTTTTCCAGCCATATGGCCCTGCTTTTAATCCTTCAGTTTGCCTCTCTTCTATCTAACAACTTTTGTCTTGCAGATTCCAAAGATTTTACTTTATCCCTTTCTTCTGCTGTAAAGACCCCCATTGTATTCTGTTTGAACAAAGAAGCTAAATTTAGTTCCACTTGTTTTAATTCCTTATCAGAGTCTTTATAATTTTTTGAGGCCCACACTGCTACAACGTTTTTCACTTTTTTCAAGGCTTTTGCGAATTTGAAACTTGTAGTGTCCTTTGATGAGGGATCATATCCCACCCATTGCTCCTCGACCACACTGATACATCCTTCATCCTTTAACCATTGAGGGTTGAACTTGAAGGGTGCAACTGGCTTAGAGTCTTTTTTATCAATCTGCAACAGAATTGTTAAATGGTTTGACCCCGCATCTACTTCCACCCATGATTTTGTTTTCTCAGCTTCTATTAACAAATTCTCAGTAACAAGGAATCTATCCAACTTCTTGGATACACCAGCTTCCCCCACCCTATTGTTCCTCCAAATGTTTAATGGGGCTTCACAACAGCTAGTTCCACTTCCCAAGCTTATACTTGAAATACTCAGCAAAGTCCATCTTCCCTTGCATTTGCTCCCCAAATTTCATAGCTGCTTAAGCTAAAATTCAAATCTGCCCCTACAATGACCGTATCGTGACTGATTAGTCCTTGGGAGAAGAAAACATCTCCGAATAGCTTCTTGTCGTGATAGGGACCATAGCAATTTATCACATTGATACATTGCCCCAGGTCCCAAAACTTAAAATCTGTATAGATACCTACTGCAAGAAAAGAAGAATTCAATAAGTGGATTTTCATGGGCCAGGTGAAGGAATGATTTTCTCCCTGGATTATTTGAATGTATTTCATGAACAGGGTGAAGCCCTAATCCTCTTTCTATATTGTCATCCATATTCCCACTGTCACCTTTTCTAGGTCTTAGCCAATATCTAGGGATTATTTTTAGAAATATTCAGAGAAACCACAGTATTTTCATTCGTTTGTCCGAATATTTCTGAAAATAACTCTCACCATGGAAATCTTTTTTATCTAGGCCCTAGGGATTGACTGGATGCTATGATTTTCTTTTGGACCAGTGCTTTGTGATTATGTCTCACTGCCCCTATGATTTCTTCTTTACCTGAATAAATATTTATATTTTCCTTCCCTCTAGAGTTATTTTCCTTTTTCTTATAGATCTTAACTCCAAGACCTTTTTTCCTCCCACCTACATATTTTCTACCCACTTATGAGGGTGATGGCCAATTCCCTTTATCCCTAAAATCAAAAGCACCTTCTTGGGAAAAAGAAAAGAGTTTGATTTGTTAGGGATTAACTTACTAGTTCTGTCTTAATGACAGTCTTCAGTTGGTCTGCCCTCTGTCTCCTCTTGTTGACTTGCCTTCGACAAATCTTGATGAACATTGATCTATGGGTTCTGTAATCCTTCCAGAATATTCTCTTGTGATTGCATAGTAAATTTTGCTGAGCCCACTTCCTCTAATCCACTCATCTGAATTTGCTCTCCAACTAAATTATCTCTAGATTCTACCAGCGCTCCCCCATTAGGGTTTGACCCTCCCTTCCCCTCTGCACTCTGAATATGGTCCTTCCTCCATACTTTCTTTACAAACCTAAAACTACACTCTTCTGCTATATGCCCATAAGTATGGTATCTCTCTGATGCAGGAGCATCCTTGGGCTTGTGAAATCAACATCAAATATTTGTTTTTAATATTCATTTCCTATTGTTTAGTTACTTAGCTTAGTAGGAGGAATAATGAGGCCACTAATTCCACAGAATTGATGCATGCTACAGAAATGCTAAAAGACAAATACCTAAAAGTTAAATTGGGACAGTCAACAGGAGATTGACCACAAGCTACCCTAGGCATACGTAGATATAGCTGAGGAGGAGGTGAAGAGTTACAAATACTGTTGGGCTACCATGTGAACTGAAGAGTCTGACAGTAAATTACAAATCTATTGAATTAACAAAGGAGAGGAGTTCCAGGAGTTTGCAACAGGAGAAGAGAAGGTCGAGCTCCATATCTGCAACAGAGAAGAAGAGAGCGAATACCAGCTCGTGCTTAGGGAAGTCTAAGATTGTCTGTCATTCTGATCATCCTACTCTGAATATTGTGAATTGTGGAGAGACTAAGACCTCCAGATTGTAATCCACAGGCTAAATTTACATATTATTGATTAAAGGGTTAGATGCTATCCAATTCCTTCTGTTTCCTGTTATTTACATTATTAATTCTATCATTTTTAGTTCTATAGCATTTGCATACTGTGCTTGCTCGAGTAAGCTACTTCTGTAGTTGTTGCACTCTGATAGTGCCAATCCAGTTCTGTAGTGTGTTAGAAAACTACAAAACTTGTTTGGTGAATCACTCACACATGTGAAGGGGATCTTCATATAATCATCTGTGTATGAGAGTGAGAATCCATTATTATTTTGACACTGTCCAGGAGCCCTTCACTAATATCTACCTCAACTAGAATTTCTGCTACTGTCCTCTAAACAATTGTGTTATAAGTATAAACATCTAGTGTCTTCCTTGTAAAATTTCAGACCCCACCCAGTGTCAAGTCTTGCGGATATTTATCAGTGTTTAATGCCCAAACCCAGTTTTATGACAGCCATAAATACTCAGCATGTAAACAAAATTTCAGAACTGAAACATGAGGATTCTGAACAACATTTAATGCAGAAAATAAAATATATCAGCAGCACAATATTCAGAAAATTTTGCATAGGGATTTTTGGTCAAACTTGACCCTGGAAAAACCCACAAGGGGAAAACCAGTGAGAGAGGGAATTTTATTATTTCAGAGATCTGAGGAAATGTCTTGTACAGCAGTCATTAATATCAGAAATTTAAAACAGATTTATCTCGAAAACTGTGCCAAGCTTCCTCTTCAAAATCTGAGCCAAACTCCTCGAAATTCGTGACAGAATTTCCTGTACATATGCACAGATCAACTCCTTGATTTCTGTGCCCCCTTTAGCTGTACGGCCACCTCAAAAAATTGTGCCAAACTACATCAGCACAAAATCTGTACAATAAATGCATGTACACCTTGGGAACTGTGCCAAACACTCAGAAAACTACACAGCAATATTCCTCGATTTCCGTGCAGCAAAACAGCAGTATGGACTACTAAAATCCATACAGTACGTCCTGTTAGACCTGCTGTACTTTTCCTCGATTTCTGTGCAAATTTTAACTGTACGGCTTCCTCAAAAATCCGTACAATACGGCCTCCTTTCAGTGTTGTACCTTGCCTCAATTTCTGTGCCAGTATTCAAGCTGTACGGCCTGCTCATTCTGTACTGTACGGCCTGCTATCAATGCTGTACTATTTCCTCGAAATGCATGCCAAAGCCTTGCTTGGAATGCGTGCCCATTAGCAGCAAAAAGCTCCTCTCTTAGTCTGCTTGACTTCTTTCTTTTTTCAGCTCTCTCTTGCTCTTAGTCTCTCAAAAGAATGAACAACCCTAGAAGGGTGCGCCCTCCTACCCTAGTCGACCTCATGGAGGAAGTTGAAGAAACTTTTCATCCAACAGTTGAGATTAGATGAGATCAAGGGTGGACATTAAATCACTTAAGTCACCCACTTTCCCTAAGTCCAAAAATTCACCTTTTAATTTACATCTCATAAATTGAATGACTAGGGTCCACATTAGGCACTTTCTCACTCCTTAGGCGCCTAGGTGATGAGAAACACTTGCCTAGGTACTTTTTGATTATTTTTAACGCTCCCTCTTACCGAGGAAAATGTTACTCACCACTCCAAGCTTGTCCCTGAAGAATACAAACTTGCCTTTGCCCAAAGCTTTAGTGAGTATGTCCGCAATATGCTCATCTGTAGATATGAACTGTAGCTCAACTGCTCCTCTCTGAACATAATCGTGGATGAAGTGATATTGAATCTCAATGTGCTTAGACTTGTCGTGAAAAACTGGATTCTCAGAGAGTTTGATACAACTCTAACTCTAATTATCACAGTAAATCATAGTGGGTCTCAACTGCACACCAAATAATCCCACCAATAACTTGCGAAACCAAATGGCCTCACAACTTGCCTGAATGGCATCCATATACTACTCAAAGTGACTGACTTTTGCTTCTGACTGAACCAAGACACAACTGCTAAGCCCAATCCGAAACAAGAACCAGAAGTACTCTTCCTGTCACTGACACATCCTGCCCAATCTGAATCTGTATAGCCTACCAAACGAACTCCATCTCCTCTCAGATAGTCCAGACCATAATCCATTGTACCACAAAGATACTTGAGCACATGTTTTGCTGCCACCCAATGCACTCTCCTAGGCTCCACCATAAACTGACTAAGAGTGTTGACAACAAAACAAATATCTGGTCTGGTATTGACCAAATGCATCAATGAACCGATCAACTGACGATATAAAGTGGAATCAACCAACTGTGACTCAGAAGCATGAAGCTTCTTTCAGTTAGTAATCATGCGTGTGGTCATGGGCCTACAATCCTCCATCTGGAATCTCCTCAGAATGTTACAAGCATACTTCCCCTGTCCCAGAAAGATATGTCCAGGCTCCTGCCAAACCTCCAACCCTAGAAAATAATGCATCGGTCCAATATCAGTCATGTCAAACTTTGAAGTAAGGCTCTCCTTGCAGCTAGTAATGAGTCTCTCACTCCCTGTAATTTAAAGATCATCAATATATAGTAAGAGTATGAGAGGATCCTCTCTAACCACAATGAAGTACAGGTTGGGATCCGCCTCACTCTTCTCAAAGCCCAACTGCTGCAAGTAGGCATCAATCGTAGAATACCAAGCTCTGGGAGCTTGTTTCAGCCCATACAATGCCTTCTTCAGTCTGCATACATGAGACTCTCTCCCATGCACCTCAAAGCCCAAAGGCTACTCAATATACACCTCCTCCTGTATGAGACCATTCATAAATGCGGTCTTCACATCCATATGATGGATCTTCCAACCCATCTCTGCTGCAATAGATATCACTGCCCTGATCAAGGTATATCTAGCAACCAGAGCGAAGGTCTCATCATAGTCAACTCCCTCAACTTGTGAGAACCCCCGAGCCACAAAACGAGCTTTGTACTTCTTAATGCTACCATCTGCAACATACTTGAGTTTGTAGAACCACCTAGAAGTCACCGTTGACTTCCCCTCAGGTCTAGGAACAATCTTCCAAACATCATTCTTCATGATGGAGTTGTACTCTTCCATCATGGCATCTCTCCAGACCTGTCTACCAACAACCTCCTCAAAAGTGGAAGTCTCAGACTCTCTGATGCTGCTCACCATCGCAATGTAGCTGCAAAATCTCTCTAGAGGTTTGCTCTCCCTCACAGCCTGCCTGGGATTCCCCACTGAACCCTGTGCCTCCCTCAAAGTGTTCTGAAGCCACTTGGGCTTCCTCCTCTCTGAAGTAGTGTCCTGTGGAGGGGACTCCACCTGCTCAACCCCATCACTTGAAGACTGTGAACTTGAAGTAGAATCTGCAACATACGACCCTGAAACCTGTGGACCAGTACCCTGTGATCCTGACATCTGTGGCCTTGTAACCTCTAGACTAGATGTCACCGAAACTGGTGGTCCTGAACTCCGTGTCACTGAAGTCTGCTGTGGACTCACCTGAATTTGAGGTGTTGACTACTCACCTCTCTCTGTACCTTGTGACTTCCTAAAGGCTTTGTCCTCCTCAAATCTCACATCCCTTCTCACAACTATCTTCCTCAAGGAAGGGATGTATATGCGGAAATCCTTTGAAGTCTCGCTATACCCAACAAAAATTCCCTTTTCTGCAGTGGGTTTTAGCTTTGTCCTCTTCTCAGAAGGGACATGTGAAAATGTAAGGCACCCAAAAATCCTAAATCGCCCCACCTCAGGCTTCTTCCCAGAGAAAGCCTCTTCAGGAGTCATACTCCCCACTGCTCTGTGTGGACTCCTGTTCTGCAGATAAACTGTAGTGTAGCATGCCTCAGCCCAAAGAAAAAGTGGCAGCCCTTGATCATGTAACATGGCTCTCGCAGCCCCAACTATGGCCTTGTTCTTCCTCTCAGCAACCCCATTCTGCTGTGGGTTGTAAGGAAAAGTCAACTCTCTCCTGATGCCCTCTCCTGCACAAAATTCCATAAACTCCTTGGAGGTATACTCACCCCCATTGTCTGTCCTCAGAACTCTGATTTTCTTCCTAGTCTGGTTCTCCACAAGAGCTTTGAACTCTTGGAACCGATTGAAGACCTGTCCTTTGGTCTTCATGAAGAAAATCCAAGACTTCCGTGAGAAGTCATCAATGAATATGACAGAGTACAAACAACCACTCAAAGCTGCAAAAGACTTAGGACCACATACATTAGAATGAATAAGATCAAGAATACCTGCTGCTTTGCTGTCACTTCTTGGAAAAACAGTCTTGGTGTAGTTTCCCAAAGCACACCCCTTGCACAACTCCTGGTGCTGTGTACTGAAGTCTGGCAATCTAGTCACAATCTCCCTCGGTACCCTCAAAGCCCCCTGGTGCAAATGTGCCATCCTCCTGTGCCATAGCTCACAAAGATCACTGCTGCTGGTAGTATGATACAATGCACTGGCTGGCTGAAACTTGAGCTTATACAGCTTCTCATCTCGAGTCCCGATCACTTTGGCCAAAGTGATATTGGACCCCTTGGGAAATAGGAGCACCTGTCCATCACGGAACAACACCTCATACCCCTTCTCCTCAATGGAAGAAACTGAAACCAAGTTCTTCTTCAAGCCAGGAATATATAGAACATCTCTCAACAACATGGGAGGTTGAGACTCCCTCTGAAATGATATTGTCCCACTACCAACTGCCTTGACCACCCGGTCATCTCCAAGCACTACCTCAAGATCACTAATCTGTGTAAGATCTGTCAAATGCTCACGAACACCTGTCATATGGCGGGAGGCACCACTGTCAATATACCACACAATGGAATGAGTCGCTCTAGTGGAAATACATACCACTAAGGAAAATTCCTTATCGAACTTGGCGGAAAACTCCTCCACCTCTGTTGAAGCTGTTGTCTGTTTCTTCTTCTTATTTGGACACTGTCCCGCATAGTGACCAAACTTATGACATGCAAAGCACTTGACTTTGCTCATATCCTTCTTGCCTTCACTATTCTGTTTGTTTCCTCCCTTAGGACCCTTTTTGAACTTCTTCTTGCTGTTAGCAGCAAGAGCCACATTCTCCTCATCATGAGCATGAGATGAACTGCCATGCACATAGCCTCCCCGGGTTTCCTCCTGAACAAAGTCATCCCAAAGACGTTCCCAATTGGGAAGGTTCTCTCTAGCAACAATGCCCTCAACAAAAACAACCCATTGTTTGGTTACCCCATTCAAAGTTGTCCTCACAAGTTCACCATCAACAATAGCCTCCCCAACAGCTCCAAGCTCATCTCTCGCCTGTGTCTATCTGGTAAGGTATGTGACCACATTTTCAGTCTTGGTCATTTTAATGCTTTTCAGTTTTTCTCTCAAAACCATCTTTCAGTTCTCATTTGTACTTTGGTACAACTTCGTCATGGACTCCCACATCTCATAGGCATTTGCTTTCCCAGTTACATGCGGAATCAAATGGTCCTTGATGGCATCAAGTATAATCCTCTTAGCCTTGATGCTCTTTTTGGTGTAAGCTACCAAAAGTGTAGCATCTGTAGGCACAGTCACAGGATGTGTTGTGGTGTTCTCAACAATGTCCCATAACTCACTCTCCTGCAAAAGCAAAATCATCCTCTTCTTCCAGGCACCAAAATTTGTGGCCCCATCAAGTCTGTCCTCAACTCTCAAACCAGTTGCCATTGACCCTTCTCAGCTGAAAATCACAAATTCAAAATTCTGTCCCATTTCTCTGTTTACTGATATATTTCTGCATTTCAACTCAGCTCTGATACCATGTAAAATTTCAGACCCCACCCAGTTTCAAGTCTCGCTGATATTTATCAGTGTTTGATGCCCAAACCCAGTTTTATGACAGCCATAAATACTCGGCATGTAGACAAAATTTCAGAACTGAAACATGAGGATTCTGAACAACATGTAATGTAGGAAATAAAATATATCAGCAGAACAATATTCAGAAAATTTTGCACAGGGATTTTTGGTCAAACTTGACCTTGGAAAAACCCACAAGGGGAAAACTAGTGAGAGAGGGAATTTTATTATTTCAGAGATCTGAGGAAATGTCTTTTATAGCAGTCATTAATATCAAAAATTTAATACAGAGTTATCTCGAAAATCGTGCTAAGCTTCCTCTTCAAAATTTGAGCAAAACTCCTTGAAATTCGAGACAAAATTTCCTGTACATATGCACAGGTCAGCTCCTTGATTTCTGTGCCCCCTCTAGCTATACGACCACCTGAAAAAATTGTGCCAAACTGCAGCAGCACAAAATCTGTACAATAAATGCCTGTACGACCGCCTTGGGAACTGTGCCAAACACTTAAAAAACTACACAACAATATTCCTCGATTTTCGTGCAGCAAGAACAGCAGTATAGACTGCTAAAATCCGTAGAGTATGGCCTGTTACACTTGCTGTACTTTTCTTCGATTTCTGTGCAAATTTTAATTGTACAACCTCCTCAAAAATCTGTATAGTACGACCTCCTTTTAGTGTTGTACCTTGCCTCGATTTTTGTGCCAGTATTCAAGTTGTGCGGCCTGCTCAATTCGTACAATACGGCTTGCTATCAATGTTGTACTCTTTCCTCGAAATGCATGCCAAAGCCTACCTTGGAATGCATGCCCATTAGCAGCAAAAAGCTCCTCTCTTCGTCTGCTCGTCTTCTTTCTTTTTCCAACTCTCTCTTGCTCTTGCTCTCTCAAAAGAATGAACAACAACCCTAGAAGAGTGCGCCCTCCTACCCTAGTCGACCTCATGGAGGAAGTTGAAGAAACATTTAATCCAACGGTTGAGATTAGATGAGATCAAGGGTGGACATTAAATCACTTAAGTCACCCACTTTCCCTAACTCCAAAAATTCACCTTTTAATTTACATCTCATAAATTAAATGACTAGGGTCCACATTAGGCACATTCTCACCCCTTAGGCGCCTAGGTGATGAGAAACACTTGCTTAGGTACTTTTTAATTATTTTTAACACTCCCTCTTATCGAGGAAAATGTTACTCACCACTCCAAGCTTGTCCCTGAAGATACAAACTCGCCTTTGCCCAAAGCTTTAGTGAGTATGTCCGCAATCTGCTCATTTGTAGATATGTATTGTAGCTCAACTGCTCATCTCTGAACATAATCCTAGATGAAGTGATATCGAATCTCAATGTGCTTAGACCTGTCGTGAAAAACTAGATTCTCAGAGAGTTTGATACAACTCTGATTATCACAATAAATCATAGTGGGTCTCAACTGCATACCAAATAATCCCCCCATTAACTTGCGAAGCCAAATGGCCTCACAACTGGACTGAATGACAGCCATATACTTAGCCTTTGCAGAACTCAAAGCCACTGACTTTTGCTTCTGACTGAACCAAGACACAACTGTTGAGCCCAATCCGAAACAACAACTAGAAGTATTCTTCCTGTCACTGACATATCCTACCCAATCTGAATCGGTATAGCCTACCAAATGAACTCCATCTCCTCTCAGATAGTCCAGACCATAATCCATTGTACCACAAAGATACCTGAGCACATGTTTTGCTGCCACCCAATGCACTCTCCTAGGCTCCACCATAAACTGACTAAGAGTGTTGACAGCAAAACAAATATCTGGTTTGGTATTGACCAAATACATCAATGAACCGATCAACTGACGATATAAAGTGGAATCAACCAACTGTGACTCAGAAGCATTAAGCTTCTTCCAGTTAGTAATCATGGGTGTGGTCATGGGCCTACAATCCTCCATCTGGAATTTCCTTAGAATGTCACAAGCATACTTTCCCTGTCCCAGAAAAGATGTCCAGGCTCCTACCAAATCTCCAACCCCAGAAAATAATGCATCAGTCCAATATCAGTCATCTCGAACTCTGAAGCAAGGCTCTCCTTGCAGCTAGTAACGAGTCTCTCACTCCCTGTAATGAAAAGATCATCAACATATAGTAAGAGTATGAGAGAATCCTCTCCAACCACAATGAAGTACAGGTTGGGATCTGCCTCACTCTTCTCAAAGCCCAACTGCTGCAAGTAGGCATCAATCCTAGAATACCAAGCTCTGGGAGCTTGTTTCAACCCATACAATGCGTTCTTCAGTATGCATACATGAGACTCTCTCCCACGCACCTCAAAGCCCAAAGGCTGCTCAATATACACCTCCTTCTGTATGAGACCATTCAGAAATGCGGTCTTCACATCCATCTGATGGATCTTCCAACCCATCTCTGCTGCAATAGATATCATTGCCCTGATTGAGGTATATCTAGCAACCGAAGCGAAGGTCTCATCATAGTCAACTCCCTCAACCTGTGAGAACCCCCGAGCCACAAAACGAGCTTTGTATTTCTCAATGTTACCATCTGCAACATACTTGAGTTTGTAGAGCCACCTAAAAGTCACCACTGACTTCCCCTCAAGTCTAGGAGCAATCTCCCAAACATCATTCTTCATGATGGAGTTGTACTCTTCCATCATGGCATCTCTCCAGACCTGTCTGCCAACAGCCTCCTCNCCCTCACAGCCTGCCTGGGATTCCCCACTGAACCCTGTGCCTCCCTCAAAGTGTCCTGAAGCCACTTGGGCTTCCTCCTCTCTGAAGTAGACTCCTGTGGAGGGGACTCCACCTGCCCAACCCCATCACCTGAAGACTGTGAACCTGAATTAGAATCTGGAACATACGATCCTAAAACCTGTAATCTTGACATCTGTGGCCCTGTAACCTCTGGACCAGTCGTCACCGAAACCGGTGGTCCTGAACTCTGTGTCACTGAAGTCTGTTGTGGACTCACCTGAATCTGAGGTGTTGACTGCTCACCCCTCTCTGTACCTCGTGACTTCCTAAAGGCTTTCTCCTCCTTAAATCTCACATCCCTTCTCACAACTATCTTCCTCAAGGAAGGGATGTATATGCGGAAAGCCTTTGAAGTCTCGCTATACCCAACAAAAATTCCCTTTTCCTCCGTGGGTTTTATCTTTGTCCTCTTCTCAGAAGGGACATGTGAAAATGTAAGGCACCCAAAAATCCTAAAGTGCCCCACCTCAGGCTTCTTCCCAGAGAAAGCCTCCTCGGGAGTCATACTGCCCACTGCTCTGTGTGGACTCCTGTTCTGCAGATAAATTGCAATGTAGCATGCCTCATCCCAAAGAAAAAGTGGCAGCCCCTGATCATGTAACATGGCTCTTGCAGCCCCAACTATGGCCCTGTTCCTCCTCTCAGCAACCCCATTCTGCTGTGGGTTGTAAGGGACAATCAACTCTTTCCCGATGCCCTCTCCTGCACAAAAGTCCATAAACTCTTTGTAAGTATACTCACCCCCATTGTTTGTCCTCAGAACTCTGATTTTCTTCCTAGTCTGGTTCTCCACAAGAGCTTTGAACTCTTGGAACCGATTGAAGACCTGTCCTTTGTCTTCATGAAGAAAATCCAAGACTTCCGTGAGAAGTCATCAATGAATATGACATAGTACAAACAACCACTCAAAGATGCAGAAGACATAGGACCACATACATCAGAATGAATAAGATCAAGTATACCTGCTGCTCTGCTGTCACTGCTTGGAAAAGTAGTCTTGGTGTACTTTCCCAAAGCACACCCCTTGCACAACTTATGGTGCTCTGTACTGAAGTCTGGCACTCCAGTCACAATCTCCCTCAGTACCCTCAAAGCCCCATGGTGCAAATGTGCCATCCTCCTGTGCCATAGCTCACAAAGATCACTGTTGCTGGTAGTATGATACAATGCTTTGGCTGGCTGAAACTTGATCTTATACAACTTCTCATCTCGAGTCCCAATCACTTTGGCCGAAGTGATAGTGGACCCCTTGGGAAATAGGAGCCCCTGTCCATCACGGAACAACACCTCATACCCCTTCTCCTCAATGGAAGAAACTGAAACCAAGTTCTTCTTCAAGCCAGGAACATATAGAACATCTCTCAACAACATGGGAGGCTGAGACTCCCTCTGAAATGATACTGTCCCACTACCAATTGCCTTGACCACCCGATCATCTCCAAGCACTACCTCAAGATCACTAATCTATGTAAGATCACGAACACTTGTCATATGGTGGGAGGCACCACTGTCAATATACCACACACTGGAATGAGTCGCTCTAGTGGAAAGACATACCACTAAGGAAAACTCCTTATCGAACTTGGCGGAAAACTTCTCCACCTTTGCTGAAGCTGTTGTTTGTTTCTTCTTCTTATTTGGACACTGTCTCGCATAGTGACCAAACTTATGACATGCAAAGCACTGGACTTTGCTCATATCTTTCTTGCCTTCACCATTCTGTTTGTTTCCTTCCTTAGGACCCTTTTTGAACTTCTTCTTGTTGTTAGCAGCAAGAGCCACATTCTCCTCATCATGAGCATGAGATGAACTGCCATGCACATAGCCTCTTTGGGTTTCCTTCTGAACAATGTCATCCCAAAGATGTTCCTAATTGGGAAGGTTCTCTCTAGCAACAATGCCCTCAACAAAAACAACACATTGTTTGGTTACCCCATTCAAAGCTGTCCTCACAAGTTCACCATCAATAATAGCCTCCCCAACAGCCCCAAGATCATCTCTCGCCTGTGTCAATCTGGTAAGGTATGTGACCAAATTTTCAGTCTTGGTCATTTTAATGCTTTTCAGTTTTTCTCTCAAAACCATCTTCCGGTTCACATTTGTACTTTGGTACAACTTTGTCAAGGACTCCCACATCTCATAGGCATTTGCTTTCCCAGTTACATGCGGAATCAAATGGTCCTTGATGATACCAAGTATAATCCTTTTAGCCTTGATGCTCTTTTAGGTGTAAGCTGCCAGAAGTGTAGCATCTGTAGGCACAGTCACAGGATGTGTTGTGTGTAGATTTTTAATGACAAAAATCAGCAAATGAAATTTTGTCATACACTTAGCAACCTAGAGATAACTGTCTTCATAAATTTCATAAATGCCTTAAACCCACATTCAAAAATTACCATAAGCAGAAATACACATTGCTAAGAAAATTAGCAGCGGAAATAACACAGTGGACAGCAACCCATAACACGCAGAAATTTAGGCAAATGCCAGGGAAAACCCCAATGTGGGGAAACCCAACGAGAGAGAGAGATCTATTATTCAGCTTCAGGAAAGTGTATTATAGTAACAAACTAACAATTTCCAGCCAAGGAAAATACCTCACAGCACCAACAAACAGTCCCAAAAATTGTCTTGAAAAACGTGCCCAAGTCCGTACAATTGTACAACCTCCTCCAAATCCGTGCCTCGAAAATCGTGCCCAGCAGAGAGTTGTACAGCCTACACAGTACGACCCAGCAGCAACAAGAAAAACCCAGAAAAATGCCTCGGTTTCTGTGCCAAAAGGTTGCCTCGAAAACCGTGCCCTTCTTCCTGTTGTACGGACTGTACGGATCCGTACAGTATGTCCCAGCAACAATAAAATGGAACAACACTGCAGATAGAAAATCGCCTTGGGATTTGTGCCCTCTTTCTCCTTGGGAAATGTTCCCTCTCAAGCTGCTCACTTTCCTCTCTTAAGCTTACTCAGAAAATCTCTCTAACTCAACTCCTCTCGTCTTCTCGGTTTGTCTTGCTCACTACCCAATACATTTTTTTATAATCTGAAAATGACATTTTCTCCCCAAAGTGTCTTTTCACCTTACCAACCCTAGATCCAAAGGCCAAGATTAGATCTTGTCTTTTTCAAGATCAAGGGTGATGATCCATTCCCTCCAAAATGTCTCATTTAAAATTAAAGTGAATTTCACTATATTACATAAGCGCTTTATGAAAATAGTCACTTTAAAAATAGAAGGTACACTTTATTAAAAAGTCACTTTAATAAAAGAACCACTTAAAACAACTTTATAAAAACTATTA
>JASDQU010393842.1:0-10901 GCA_032191745.1 Picea mariana | reverse complement strand
TATTATCGTATCTCTGTATTTATGGTTTCATCTTTGATATATTTATGTTATATTATTGGATATCCGAGATATCTCTGTATATTTCCTTATTATATCTCCGCTCTCATTTCGTGCCGAAAATAATCCAGATCATTGAGGGAGTTGTTTCCAGTCATTCATGCATATATTGAATTATGGATATACCATGAAGTGAAGAGAAATCTACCCCAAGAATTCCTAACAATTGATTCAATTGGTAATTATCTATGGGATCATTATGCTCTATCCTATACTGCCATATATTTCTTCCAAGCATTAACCTTTTTGAATTGTTGCCATGAAATTGTGTGAACCATAACTAGGGGTTATGGGTAATCATTGAGAGAAAATGAAACTTAGTTACAATTGAAATCCCCAATTTCAAAAATTGGAGATTCCTTGGCTAGCCTACACTAGATCATTGGAGGGAAAGGGGATACCCCAAGGTACTGTGTGGAATAGAAGGGAATCCCTTTCCTTGTGTTTTGTAGGATGAGGAGGAAGAAAATTTAGTTGAGTGGTATTTCTATGACTAGGAAATGACTACAATGTTGACTCCTTAACTGTGATATCTAGAAATTGGACTCATCGAGAAATACCAAAGCCATAACCAATATTTTTTCCATTGTTATTTCTTTACCTAGCATGGGGGTGGCACCTATAGGAGTTGGTGCCTATGACTAGAAGGAAAACCACTCCTATGGAAGCATTTCCCCAAATGTCCTCTAAACATATAAGTAATGGTTGTTAGTATCTATATGTTGATAATTAATGCTTGTGGATCTATTATGTTTAAGAAATATGTTTTTTCATGCTTAATTGGGAAATGCAATTTTGGAATTCGACGTTGATTCAGGAATGAGCTCCTATATGTTTGGAAGTTTATTAAGTGTAGATCTAAAGGTTGCTACAACCACCAATGTATGTTGTAGAGACTTGAATCCCCTCTTTGTTATGAACAATACACTTCAACTCTATCAAATGTTCAGAACTGACATTGTGGGTATCACAAAATATGCCAAAACCAAGGGAGAATTCAAATTGTCTCTATGAGGAAAGATTCTACATGTATGTTGGTGTGTATGCAATATATTTGTAACTAGCGTGTTAATGGAAGGACTATGGGTTGGAATGATTGATTGTGTAAACATAATGAAATTATTGTATAAAACATGCATGCAATTAAATGTTGGTTGTAGAAATCATGGAATATTTTTATGCATGGATGCTTACTTCTATTGATCCTTAAATTTGTGTTGACGGGTCCAAATGTCTTATCAAGCAAGTAAGAGAAAATGTTTGATGGTAAGTCCCAATTAGACTCGCTCTCATTCAAAATGGAAAGTTCTGACCAATATGTGGGCTTGGTTGCCACTAAGAATTAAAAGAAAAAGAGGGGAAGACAAAAATTGTCCACCAAAGAATTCCTATCAATTCTAAATCTAATATGAAACAAAGTAAAACTAACTACTTCTAACTTATTCCGTGCAGGAGCAAATCTACAGAATGAACACAACAATGAAATATTGTCATTAATTGCATAAATAGTTAATGTCAATCAACAACATGTTAAAACAATAACGCTGTAGATTAAATCACAAATAGTTGCAGACTAAACCTTTAACATTACCACTTTATTCATTAGTAACTATAATGTACCTGGCCCGTAGCTGGGTAACGTCATTGCTAAAATGAACCACTAAATTTTTTTGATACTCACTCTAAATGTGGAAATAACCCACAACATGACATTCATACACATACAACTGTCTATGATACTTAAAAACGTAAATACAATTTCTTAACTATGCATAATAACAACTAAATACGTACAACAACATTCAATAACATAAACACGGATTTAAATGCATCATTTTTCTCCCAGCAAGCAATAATAAAAAAAAAAATCAAGAGTGAATTGCACAAAAACTATATTAGCATTGTACATGCATAAGCACAACAATTAAAAACACTTATTTAATAAAATGTGCAACCCATTGCAGAGGATAGGTGTTCCTCCCAACTGTATCCTTTCCCAGTTCTCAACAACAAGACACCCCCAAGATGGGGCTATGAATCCACAAGAGATGGTGGTCCCTAAGGTTAGCTAATGTTCCCTTCTCAACAGTCAACTCACAACTAATTCTAGTCCACCAACTCTCTTCCCATCAACCTGCACAACCCAGGGGATGAAATCCTCATTTCACTGCTCACAGTCCCTCAGGCCTTTCCACTCCCCTTCAAGGCTTCCAACGCAGGTTGGATATGAATTCTACTTGTTGGGACCTCAATAATTCTACAGTTGTAACACAAATTCACCCAACAACAAAACATGTGCCTCCTTGGAAGAATTTCAAACATAACTTCACTCACATGCCCACAACCTCTTTCTCCACAAAATTCCAACTCCAAACAACTACCAAACGCGCCCACAACAACTACCCTCAAGCTTCAACACTCAAAACTCCATTGCTGGCCAAAAAACTCCATGTAAAAACAACTCTCTCTCTCTCTCTCTAAAAAAGTGAATGCATAATTCTGGTCTTGTCCCCATACAAATTTCCTCCCTTTCTCTTGTTTTCTTGATTTTCACTCTTCCCCAAGATGATTGTACTCAAACCCCATTCTCTCAATAATTATGGGATGCGACTCTCACACCCACCCTCTTACATGAATTCAATGATTGGGCTCTAGAACACTTAACAACTAATGGAAGGTTCATGGTAAGGATATTTTTGAAAGAAATAAGAAATGAGTTTTGGTTTAATAGACATGGGTAAACTCTCCCCCTTGGATGCCTTCTCTCTCTTGTCGATACTTATCCCCCAAATATCTATCCGTGTCCATCTGCAGATGGTGATACATTTTATCCATTATATCCAAATTATATCATTTACATGTTACATCGTTTTGGCCCTCGGCCACATACTACATTTACAATATACATCACTTGCCTCTCGACCATGTACTACATCTACAATATACATCACTAGTTTTGGGTTTGAAAACGAGATATTACATTCCCCTCCCCTACAAATTGCACTGTCCTCAGTGCACATAACCATACAGTTTACACATTGACACATATAAACACATTACATCAAAATACTTGATTATTCCACAACTTAATGACTCACGCAAGAATTCCAACCAACAACTCCCATTTCCCATCAACCCATACATTTGTTGGAAAATAATTCTCAGTGTTGTGGCTCTAGGAACTTCAGCTTCCAAAATGGAGATTTCATTCACTTATGTACAAATGTACATTCAATTTTCTTCAATTTTTTCAAAAAATTGTGGGTATGCTTCCCGCATGGCTTGTGCTCCCATGTAGCGTCTTCAGGACCGTAACAGGTCCATTGAACCTTTACCAAGTCGATGTTTTTTTTTTGAGCACTTTGAATTTCCAGTCCAGGATGCGCACTGGTTCCACCCATAAATACCCTTTGTGTTCCACCTGAATCACATTCCAATCAATCACATGATTAGGATCAGGTACATACTTTTTTAATAAGACACATGGAACAAGTTACGAATTCTCATGGATGCAAGTAATGATATCATGTATGCAACTGGTCATATCTTTTCTAAGACCTCAAAAGGCCCACAATATCTCACTTCCAACTTTGGGCAACTTCTGAGTTTCAACGAGCTTCTCTCGACTTTAACTTTTAAAAACACATCCTCTACCACTTTTAATTCTCTGTTTGTTCTTATTTTATCGACACAAATATTTTTCCTATCTTGGGAAACTTTCAAGTTCTTCCTAATGTTTACCATCTTTTCTTCTATTTCCTTTAACAATTTTGGCCCAATCATGGTTCTTTCTATTGGGTTAACCCAACTTACCGATGTGTTTCATTTTATGCCATATAATGCTTCAAACAAGCTCATCTTCAATGATTCTTGATACCCATTATTGTAGGCAAACTCAACTAAATGGACATATTCCTCCCACCTAGAAAGTTTGTTCATACATACATTCTCAACATATCCTCAATTATTTGATTAATTCTCACTATCTACCCATCTGACTCTAGGTGATATGTTATAGTAAAATTCAAATTTGTCCCAAATCCCTTAAACGAACCCTTCCAAAAATTAGAAGTGAACTAGGGATCTTGATCCGACACTATTTCCTTAGGTACACCAGGTAGCTTAGCAATTTCTCTCATGTAAATTTCTGCAATATTGGTTTCCTTATGAGTTACTTTTACCAGAATGAAATGCAGAAACTTTGTAAGCTTGTCCACCACTACCATGATGGAATCATGTTGCATTGTTGTCCTAGGAAATTTGGTAATGAAATTGATAGTAACAACTTCCCATTTCCATTCGGGAACAGGAAATGGCTGCAACAATCATGTTGGATGTCTGTGCTTAGCCTTTACCTTTTGACATTCCATGCATCTAGTCAAATAATTAGTGACATATTTCTTCATACCAGAACAAAAATATTGGTCATTTACAACTGTAATAGTTTTTTGATATCTTGGGTGTCCAACGTATGACACATTATGCATCTCCTTTAGAACGAACTTTCTCACTTCCTGAGAATTGGGAACATAAACTCTCTTCTGAAATAAGAGGATTCTATCCTCTTCTATCTTGTAATCCTTATATTTCTATTGTATATCATTTTGCTATAAGCTTTCTTTAACTTGCACACAAAGTTGATATATTGTTACAACCTCTATAATTCTATCTTTTAAATATGTCCTATACATACTAATGGTTGTAGCATGCATTTTATGCACCCTTCTACTAAGTGCATCAACCACCTTGTTCTCTTTTCCTTTTACATGTTTGACATCAAAGTTATATTCACTAAGAAATTCCAGCCATCTAGTTTGTCTAGCATTTAGTGTTGGTTGTTCAAACAAATATTTTAGACCACTATGGTCTGTCCTTAATTCAATTTTTTCCCATAAGGTAATGCCTCCACATCCTTAAGGCATGTACTATGGTTGCCAACTCTAAGTCATGTGTAACATAATTTATTTCATGCTCCTTCAATTTTTTGGACTCTAAGCAAATTACATGCTCGTTTTGCATAAGGACTCCACCGAGTCCTTCCTTGCATGGATCCGTGCACACAACAAAATTCTCATTTGGATCTACAAACCTTTAAAATAGGGGCACTGGTTAGCAAATCCTTTGAAAACTGGAAATTTTCTTCACACTTGGCACTCCACTCAAATTTCACTCCCTTCTTTTGCAAAGATGTTATTGGGTGTGCAATCTTGGAGAATCCCACAATTAATCTCTTGTAGTAACCAACTAGACCCATGAATGATCTAACCTCTGAAATGTTTATTGGCATTGGCAAGCTCTTAATTGCTTCAATCTTTTCTAGATCCATTGCTATGCCATCCTCTGAAACAATGTGACCCAAATAATGGATCTACTTTTGATAAAAATTGCATTTACTAAATTTGGAATACAATTGGTGCTCTCTTAATACTTGTAGCACCATCCTCAGATGTCGCTCATGCTCTTCCTCTGTCTTGGAATAGAAAAAAATGTCATCCAAGAATACAATGACAAACATGTCCAAGAAATCTTTGAACACCCCATTCATCAGACACATAAATGTAGCCGGTGCATTTATCAACCCAAAAGGCACCACCACAAATTCATAGTGTCCATACCTTGTCCTAAAGGTTGTTTTGATAGAATCCTCTTCTTTGATTCTCAATTGATGATAGCCCGACCTCAAGTCAATCTTGGAGAATATATTTTCTCCTTTCAGCTGATCGAAAAGATCATCAATCCTTGGCAAAGGATATTTATTCTTGACTGTAACTTTATTCAATTTTATGAAGTCAATACATAACCTCAACGTTCCATATTTTTTCTTGACAAAAAGAACTGGGGCACCCCAAGGATAAACACTCGGGTGTATGTACCCTTTCTTTAACAACTCTTCTAGTTGAATTAGTAACTCTTTTAGCTTCAGTGTGCTCATTCTATAAGGAGTCTTGGATATTGAGGCAACTCCAGGAATTAAGTCAATAGAAAAACATATATCCCTCTTTGGTGGAAATCCTCGCAACTCCTCAAACACGTCTTCAAACTCTTTGAAGAATGGATAATATTCAAGACTTGGATCCTTATCCTTCATTGGCTCTTCCATATGGGTTGCATATATCTGACACCCTTTTCTAAAACTTTTTTTCAGCTGTAATGCTGAAATCTCTCGGATAAATATAGGCCTTGGAATACCTTGCACTATCTTTGGATTCCCTTCCTCATCAAGACATGTGAAAACCTTGTTATAAAAATATAAAATAGCATGATGAATTTCTAGCCAATTCATACCAATAAAGCAGTGATAAGAACCAAGTGGTATGATTTCTAAATTTTCCTTAGTGTTAGTTCCATTCATGTTTATAGGGCATTCTTTACAAGCTCATTAACTCTTCTCTTGGTTCGAGTAGCTAGCTGAACTAACCTAGACTTTTCATGCTTACATTTCTTCAATTTAAATCTTCCAACTAGCTTTGGATCTATATAGCTATGGCTAGCTCTAGAATCAATTAAAATAATTATGGGTTGATTATCAATCTTACCTTCCACTTCAATCATGTGAGATTTATAGTTTGCTTGTCTATTATCTAAGGCTACATAGATCCTTGGAATTCTTTTTCCCACATCCTCTACTGTCTCCTCTTGCTTGATGCTATGCAAAGTCTTCATCTTATCTACTCAGTGAGGACAATATTTATACATTTGATCTTCTTCACATCCCCAACACTATATGGGTTGTTGTCTTGGCCTCTTTCCCATGGAATCTGTCATTTTTTTATCACCTTGAGATGGTTTCCCTTGTTGATGTGCTTTATAACTATTCCTTATGAAAGGTGGCTTGAATCATTTCTTCCTTTGATCCATCTTTCCTTTTACTTTTTTCATCCCAGGCCCTTTGGAAAGTTGTCTTTCCTCTGTTCTACTTATACAAATACTTGGCCTTTCTTATGGCTTCTTCTAAATTATCGGGTTTATCAAACTGAATTTTATCCTTGTAGAAGGATGGCAGTCCACTTAGGAACATCTGAATTTTGACGTTCTTATCTCTAATGAAGCTCACATGCATGAGAAGTCCCAAGAATTTTTCCTCGTATTCATACATAGTCATGCTCCCAAGTTTGAATTCAAAGAACTCTTGCAAATTCTTGTCATAATATTGTTTTGACAAGTATTGTTGTTGAAAATATTTCTTAAACTACTTCCAAGATATTCTTTTCTCATTAAGGTGCTTAACTTGCTTCGGTCGATCCCACCACATAAACGCCTTTCCTTGATAGTGGTAGATTGCAATTTTGTTTTTTTCATTCGATAAGTAGTCATGTAACTGGAAATATTTCCTCATTTCCAACAACCATTCTTCTACATCTTCTCCTTTCTTGTTCTCTCTATCAAATGATGGTGGCTTAATTTTCCTCAACTCCTCTTGCAAGCTATCTGACCCATGTCTCCTTCTTTGATGCCTAAAAAGAGACATACTTGGGATACTTTCCGACCTATATCGTGCATACTATATTTTGTTTGAGTGCCCTGGGGAATGATAATGTTGATGCATGTTAACACTCCTTGACCGTCTAGATCCTCCATGATCATCCCTCCTATCATGAGATCTATATGCTTTCACTTGCCTTGCATTGGATTCCTACTTTGTGCCAGAATCCTTATTAACTTGTTTCAACAACATATTCAGGATTTGAATTATCTCTTCTTGATCCTTCATGATCCTCTCATTATCAACCCTATAACTCCCCACTTCTCTTTGCATGCTTCTCATAGTTACATGCTCCTTCCCATCTCTTCTTCCATTAGACTCGTTCTCAAAATTACTCATGCTAACATGCATACCTCTGATTTCTTCTTCATGGCTATAATACCCTTGTGCATCATCCATATATCTAGTTCTCATATAGGAACTAAGGTTTGTATCTTTAATTCTGTAAGAATGTGTATGCATTAATTGTTGTTAGAATTAAACATATTGAAAAATATTCATTAATTAGATTACACGTCATTCTTCATTTTAAATTATGAATAATTTTGATGCACTATTCCAAAACATGATTCCTTAAATGCATTATTCTCTTAAACAACTTTCCAATGGTTGTACCCATGCCTCATTCTGAGCGAAAAGTTACAACATTTACAAGTTGCAATTTCTAGTCTTTTACTACTACAAAAATATCTTTTATCACTTCCTGATAACTTTAATTGGAAAAATCAAAATTATGGGTGGATATATGTCTTCTCATCCTCAAGAACTTTTCCAACAACTATTCATTTGTTCAAATCCGAGCTCTGAGGTGAAAGTTATGGTCTGAAGAAGTTTTAACTATTTTTTCCAATTTATCCATGTATGCTACAGATGTATTATTTATCTTCTTGCACATTTTACATACCCAGATCCCAAATATGGCTCCATGGCTGTCTTTCATGGCTTGTAATGTTTCCATAGGCTACACGTATGCCTCAAACATACTTCTGAGTAAGGAGTTATGCCCTCTGGAAGTAATTTAGTGTCGAAATTTTACCTCAACTATTTTAGTCATAACTTCCTCATACAAGCTCTATTTTGCACCCAGAATAGATCATTGGAAAGATCTCTTCGAGTTCTTTTATTTAAGCTACAGAGACATAGTGTACCTTCATACACTTTGTCTATTTTCACATGTTTCGATTTCCTAAAAACATCGTTTAGGGCCTCAAAATCACCCCACAAGTTTGTGACCTTCAAAAACCCGAAAAAATCTTAAAAATTCGACCATTTTACTGTTGTAATAGCCTTTTAAATATGAGTCGTCAATCTCAAATCAACAGAAAATTGGATCGTTGATCTTCTCTCTGTCGATGATCGACAATTTCTTATTATAAACCAAAATTTCCCACCGATCTCCCTAACGCCCGATCAGTGACCATCGAAGAATTTTCTTGGAAAACAAAAACTGCTCATGAATCTCCCTGACACCCTATCATCGAACATCAAAGAATTCTCTTGGAAAACCAAAACTTCTCGCAAATCTCTCCGACTCCCGATCATCGACCATCAACCATCTCTTTGTTGATGTGGAAACTATGCTGACGTGGCATGGCGCGTGGATGTTGACGTGGCATGACACATGGATGATGACATGATCATCCTCATTTTCTTTATCGACGATCAACCACTTCTCTTGGAAGACTTAAAACATTGCACTAAATTTGTTGATGCCTGATCATCGGCCATCGACGATCAACCATTTTTCTTGGACAAATTTAAAACATTTCGTTGAATCTGCTGATGCCCGATCATCCGTCATCGATGATATGATATTTCCTTCGAACACATAAAACTTCTTGCAAGTTTTATCGATCCCCAATCATCGACCATCGACTATTTCTATTGGCAAACTCCAACACTTGGAAAATTTTGATGAAAACCTAGATGAATATGGGTCGTTGATATTCTATCTCAAAATGATCTCAACCATTCATTTTCCAATACTTTTCTCAACTCTACTGACGCTCGATCATTGGCCATCGACGAATTTCAACACTTAGAAACTTTGTCCAAATTCCCCGATGAATCTAGGCCGTCGATTTGTCTCCTTTTCCCAACCACCAAAATCGAATCTCAACCATCGATCTAGTAACCTTTCCAAACTTTAAAAAATCATAAATTTTTAAATTTTATCATAACGAATCTAGGTCATTGATCTCAATATCAACCATGATCTCGACCTTCGATTTGATGAACACTCTTAGCTTCGTCGACCTCCATTAAAATGTGAATTTTTGACCTTGCAGGTCAAATTTAACTCTGTAATCCGGCCAATTGACACCATTAAAAATATCAGACATTTCTGAGGCAAATAAATCTCAATTTTTCCCATGAATTTGGGGATTTTCACTATGGTTTTCCATCACTTTTCCCCAATTCGCTGAGACCAAAATATGCAACAACAAATTTATCCAAATTTGCATTGGTTCTTGGCCCATATGGGTCCAGTGTTGAACTAGAATATCTGATACCACTCTGTAACGTACCTAGTTGGGGGTTGGGTACGTTATAATAACCATAAATGTCAGATAACTTAAACAACACATATACAAATAACTCATATGAAATGTTATCAAAGAAATCATAAAATCCAATTACACCTGTAGAAAAGTCTCATATGCAAGCAAACATCATTCATGGTTGCCAAATTTCTTTATGTTATTCATTCCATAAGATAATAGTATAATCTATGTAACAATGGGAAAAAGTCCCTTATTATATTCAATGGTCTTCCTTTTATAACACAAGGAAGACCTTTCACATTCTGTAATAGCCAACAATTACATCTCTTCAACTTGCTTATTTTGTCTCATTGAATGACTCGAATTTCCCATACATTTTTGTTAATGAATATACCAATGTTATAAACAAAATAAAAATAAAAAAAACCCTGAGTAGTCAATTTCGCTTTGTAGACTGTTCATGAGTGATATTTATTGCAAATATCATTGACTTTGCTGAGTTGTATCATCTTATGTTCTTGAATTTTTTTGGGGTGTTTCTGGTTGTTGGTCACTATAATTGCTTATTAATTAAAACAATCAAGTGTCACATAAATTGTCAACCCAGGGAAGTCTGTTTATTTCAAAGGCAATCACACACTGTATATGCTCAATCTCAAAAGCAATCCAAAGTTGTAGTAAAAGTTACACTAATCACACCTTGCCTTGAACAGACTGGAGTTCTACCTTGAATTACAGTGAAATGAATCCATCTATTGCAGAGTTTAAGATTCAAAGGAAAATAATTATCAGAAGAATCCTGGATTACATTAAGAAACAACAACCTAGGAAAAAGGAACCTTTCAGCACACTGCAAA
>JASDQU010393841.1:0-10901 GCA_032191745.1 Picea mariana | reverse complement strand
AGGGGACAAACACACAAGTAGGTCATTGTCTCATGTCCCCTGATAGAAAAACTTTTAGCCATTGAAGAAGAAGAAGAGAACCTAGCCATAGATACACTCCTTTTTCTTCTTCCCTTAAGCTAGCCATATCTTTTGATTTCAAGAGGAAGAGGACGTCCCAGGCCTAGGTTATCTACACCTAGGGCCGTTTTCTTTTAGGGTTTGATGAAAGAGCCTTGCCTTAGCAACACTCTCCCTCTTTAAACCCTCTTGTCTTGACTTTTCTTTTCATTGAGCTAGCTGTTTGCTGGGAAGGAGGAGAGAGTACGTGGCCTTGCTTTAAAAACACCAGAGTGAGCCTCTCTCCCCTAGGGTTATGATTTTGGAGCCCTGCTTTAGCAACACTTCAAAACTTATCCCTCCAGTCCTTTAAAATATCATCTCCTTCAACTTTTGCATTGTTCACCTATGACTCCATTAAGCCTAAGGCACTGATCTAAGACCTCCAGCGTTGAAGTAGAATTGGATCCAAACATTCTCAAACCTCTTGAAATTGAAACCCTAACTACACTAACCCTAACCTAGACTAACTTACTAACCCTAAGTCACTGACGTCATCATTGAATATTTCATCTTTATTGCAATAACGTTTTGACTTTTGAGTAATTGAATGGTAGTTGAAGGCATTAATTGAGTTAAGAAGTTATTTGTTATATTGAATGCCGTTTCATTCAAGTATGATGAAGTGATATTAATGCCATTGCTATCTTGTAAACATTGACTTCATCGACATTTACTTTCAAATTGCTCATATTGAATATAAGATAGTCATTGATTTATATGAGGTATTAACCAAGATTGCATGTATTAGTTTCCTAGTTGTGTTGTCTCAAGCAGGTGCACTTCTTTTCTTTCGTTATACTCTGTTATTGGCTGTTTAGCCGGGACTATTTGATTGGCGGTAATCTATGAAGGGGGACTTCATTTTTTTGCTGTTAGCCTTTGCCCTTTCAAAACCCCAGGTTACCGGGGACGTCTCCCCTGGGCCTAGCCTTCCTAAATAGAAAGAACCTCCACATTGTGGTGACATTGGGTGGGGAAGGTTCCTGTTTCGCCAGTTTGACCTACTACTCCTTAGCCTTTCTTGTGTCTACAAACTATGCGATAACATGTATCATAGCTCAAGGTTCAACACCAAGATTTTATGGGCCAAGACTAGTGTGAAATTGGTAGAATTTTTCTATTGTAGAGTTTCACTTGTGATCGATTTGGGAAAATGGTGAATACATAGAGGAATCTCCAAATTTGTGAGTAGGTTCGAGTTGATTTTTCCTTAGAACAAAGTTGAATGAGGGGATTAATGGTGTCAATCTACAGGTTGCAGAGTTAATTTTACCCTTAGAGGTCAAACTTTGTGTTTTAATGGCGATTGAAGAGTTGGATAAGCGACGACCCAAATCACATTCGACTTTATGATCGACGATCGATATTATTTCTGGAACGAGTAAAAACTTCCAAGCACACCAAATGATTTTTTTTGGAGAAATTATGAAATTTTCAAAAAATTATTATTTTGGAAATTTTGAAAAATTCATACAACGATGACATGGATTTTATCGTGATGTAGAATTACATGGTCTATAGTGGAAAAAGGTAAGGGCTGCGGTATGGAATTTGGTGAGTCGATTGCTGAGATCACTTTGATCTTGAAGATCGACAATCCAAATCAAATACGAGCATGGGCAGAAAAATGCTAAGTCGAAAGGTTGCGTGAAAAATGTCCATGAAGGTACAAGTTTGATAGGATTGCAAGCTATGGGTCATGGACAAATCTTAATTTCATTCTTTTGATGTTTTGCAGGGAAAAATCCACAAATATTTTCTCGATAGGTTTGTAGGTTGCGGGAAAATCCTAACTACGTGCTTTTGACAACCCACGAGGAATTTTCGGTGAAGATTTTCCCGGTAGGCTTGCAGGTTGCGGGTCACARGAAAATTCTAACTATGTTCTTTTGATAGCCGACGATGAATTAGCCATGAATATTTTCCTAATAGGATTGCGGGCTGCGAGTCGCAAGAAAATCTTAATTACTTGCTTTTGACAACCTGSAGGGAAATGTCTGYGAGAAAAATCCTAGTAGGCTTGTGGGTTGTGGGTAAATCTTTATTACATGCTTTTGGCAGCCCACGGGGAAATGTTCATGAGGAAAATCCTGGTAGKCTTGCAGGTTGCGGGTAAATCTTAATTACATGCTTTTGACAGCCCGGGGGGAAATGTCCACGAGGAAAATCCTGATAGGCTTGCAGGTTGTGGGTAAATCTTAATTACATGCTTTTGACAGCCTACGGGAAAATGTCGATGAAGAAAATATYGATAGGCTTGTGGGTAAATCTTAATTATGTTGTTTTGACAACCCAACRAGAAATGTCTACAAAGGAGAGCCTGAAAGGCTTGTGGGAGGTTTGGCCAATGGRGGAGATTGACAGATGATGACATGGATGAATCAAAAGATGACACATGGAATCAATAAACATGTGCCATGCCATGTCATCTATATTTCCAAGATCAAACACATGTCGAATTGGCGGACTATTATAGTAATAAACCAATGATTATCTGCAAAAAAATTCATATTTTGAAGGTCATCAACTTACAGAGGCATTTTGAGGGCCTAAACAACATTTTTGGGTAGTTAAAACTGAGAGAAATATGTGTACCCTCAATACATATAGTATTTTATATTAGAATGAAAGAGCTCAATGAGATTTTTCCAACGAGCTATTCCGAGCGCAAAACAAAGCTCGTATGAGAAAGTTACAACTGAAACAATGTAAGGTATATCTTTTACCCCAATTTACTTTCAGAGGGCATAACAACCATGTGGTGGGATCGACTTAAGCAAGCCAAGCACCTTGATGAAAATGAGGTCCCATGGAGGCAGTTCAGATGATATTTCCAAGAGAAATATTTGTGAGAACATTACTATGAAAGGAATATGAATGATTTATTTGAACTCAAGTTGGGAAGCATGTCAATGTATGAATATGATAAGAGTTTCTTTGAGTTGCTGAAGTATGCGGGCTTCATAAAGGATGAGAAGGTCAAAATCCAAATATTTTTGAGTGTGTTACTCTCCTTTTATAGTGACAAGATACACTATTATAACCCTAGGACTTTGTAGGAGGCCATAATGAGAGAAAACCACCTTTATGAGCAGAAAAGAGGGAGGCCATAATGAGAGAAAAACACCTTTATGAGCAGAGAAGAGGGAGGCCAATCTTCCAAAAAGAATGGAATGACAAGATGAAGGGTAAAAATGAGCAAAGGAAGAAGGGTTTTAAGACACCCTTTTTCAAGAACAACTCCCAAGCAAATGAACAAGGACAACCAACCCAAAACGAGCCCAGGATGGTATATTTATTTGGGAAAAGGCCAAGGAAACAACACATGAAGTGTTGGGGATGTGAGGGAGATCACTTCTACAATGAGTGCCTTCACAAGGGAGAAAGGATGATGATTGTCCATAGTATTCAAGATGTTGAAACAATGGAAGACATGGGATAAAACATGCCAAGGATTTATGCAGACTTGGACAACAAGCCAATAGAGTATCGGTCTCCCATGATTGAAGTGGAAGGTAAGATTGATAACCATCCCATAACAATTTTAATTGATTATGGAGCTGACCATAGTTACATAAAATCTAACATTGTTGAAAGATTTCCCTTACAAATAAGTAAGCATAAGATATCTTGGTTAGTTCAGTTATCCATAGGGGCTAAGAGGAAAATCAGTAAGATGGTTAAGGACAGGGATGATTTTAAGGATGGAAATTTATTTTAAAATATAGAAACCTTGGCGAATCTTACTTATCCTTCATATGCCAACTATAAATGTTTGGCGATATTTTTGTAAAAATATTCAAATTTCTAAGGATTTTATATAGTTTTTATAAATTTTTGGCGATTTTTAAGGTAAAATAATTTTATCCTATAGAATTTGGGCGAATTATTTTTAAAATAACGAATCTCGTTTTTGGAAAAAACATGGAAAATTAGCCCATGAGCGAAATTTATCCCCTAAAATAATCTATGGTTAAGGATTGTCCAATGAAATGAATGGACTCAGTACAAAGGTAGATGTAAAAATCATACCATTGGGTTCATATGACTGTCCAATTAGATTGGACTGGTTGGAGAAACACCATGCCATCCTATATTGTTACAACAAGAAATTCACATGTCTTGATGAGGAAGGACAACAAATAATTGTTCAAGGAATTCCAAGAGTTGTAGATGTTAGAGAAATTTAAGCCATGTAGTTGAAGAAGAGTTTTAGGAAGAGATGTCAAATTTTTGTAGCCCATATCGAAGAGACACAGAATGGGCACACCAGAATTGAAAGAGTTACAGATGCTTCTTGAAGGATTATTAAAGAAGGGGTATATACATCCAAGTGTGTCACATTGGGGTGCCTCAGTTCTTTTTGTGAAGAAGAAATATGGAATCTTAAGGCCGTGTATTGATTTCAAACAACTGAATAAGGTCACAATAAAAAAAAAATATCCCTTGCCAAGGATTGATGATTTGTTTGATCATCTAAAGGGTGCAATAATGTTTTCAAAGATTGACTTGAGATCAAGTATCATCAAGTGATAATAAAGAAAGAAGATATCAACAAGACAACATTCAGGACAAGATATAGGCATTATGAATTTACACTAGTTCTTTTTGGGCTATCAAATGAACCATCAATTTTCATGTGTCTGATGAATGGAGTGTTGAGGTAATGCCTGGACAAGTTTGTAATTGTGTTCCTGGATGATATACTCATCTACTCAAAGATAAAGGAGGAACATAAGCACCATTTAAGAATGGTGCTAAAAGTTTTGAGAGAACATAAATTGTATGCTAAGTTAAGTAAGTGCATATTCTATTAGAATAAGATTCATCACTTGGGTCATATTATTTTAGCAGATGGTATAACAGTTGATCCCGAGAAGATAGAGACCATTAGAATATGGCTAGCGCCAAGAAATTCCATAGAGGTCAGATAATTCATGGATGTTTTGGGTTATTACTGAAGATTTATAAAGTTTTTTCAAAGATTTCAAGCCCCATCACTTCTTTGGAAAAGAAGGGAGTAAAATTTTAATGGACTCTCGTATGTGATGAAAGCTTTCAACAATTGAAAGAAATAATGACCAGTGCACCAATATTGAATATTACAAACCCTAATGAAGACTTTGTTGTGTGCATGAATGCGTGCAAGGAAGGGATCTATGGAGTCCTCATACAAAAGGATAATGTGGTATGCTACGAGTTCATAAAATTAAAAGAACATGAGAGGAATTATGCTACCCATGATTTATAATTAGTATCCATTATTCATGTGTGGAAAATGTGGAGACATTACATCATGGGGAGAAAATTCGAGCTAAGGATAGACCACTATGGTTTGAAAATTTTGTTTGGACAACCCAAATTAAATGCCAAACAAACTATATGGCTCAAATTCCATAGCAAGTGCGACTTTGAAATTAAACACATCAAAGGAAAAGATAAACAAGTGGCTGATGCACTTAATAGGAGAGCGCATGAGATGCATATTGCAACCATCGACATGTATAGGAATGATCTGAAAGATAAAATTATTGAAGAAATAAGCGTAAATCAATACTATTTGCAAATAAAAGAAACACTACAACTAGACAATTTACAACAAAAAATCAAATATTATGAGCCACAAGAGGATGGGATCCTCATGTACAGAGGTAAAGTATATGTGCCAAATTCTAGAGAACTGAAAAATATTTTGCTGAGAGAAATGCATAATGTGCCATATGTTGGGCACCCATGATATTAGAAGTCAATTGCAGCTGTGAGGAGCCAATACTTTAGGCCCATAATGAAGAAAAAAGTGTCTAATTATATCACCAAGTGTCTATAATGTAAAAGGTAAAGGACGAGCATAGAAAAACAACTGGACTGCTACAACCATTTCCCATTCCTGAGTGGAAATGAGAAGTGGTTACAATTGATTTTATTACAAATATTCCCATAACAATTAAGAAGCATGATTCCATCATGGTAGTGGTGGATAAATTGACTAAGGTTGCACATTTTATTCCAGTGAATACTACTCACAATGCAACCAATATTGCAGATATTTACATGAAAGAAGTTTCCATGCTAGATGGAGTGCCCAAGGTATTTGTTTCAGGTAGAGATCCCAAAATCACATCTAATTTTTGGAAAGGTTTTTTTTAGGGATTTGAGACAAATTCAAATATCAATACAATATATCATCCAGAGTTTGATGGATAAACAGAGATGACCAACAAAATAATTGAAGACATGCTTAGAATGTATGTGATGGACAAACCATCAAAGTGGGAAGATTATATCCACTTAGTGGGATTTTCTTACAATAATGGGTATCAAGCCTTATTAAAAATGAACCCATCTGAAGCAATGTATGGTAGGCAGTGTAACACACCAATGAATTGGTATAACCGAGGAGACAAAGCTATTATTGGTCCATATTTATTGAAGGAAATGGAAGAGTAGATGACAAGGATCTGATTGAATTTAAAGGCTTCCTAGGATAGGCAGAAGAGTTATGTAGAGAAGAACATGGTTTTCAGAGTTTGTAAAGTGGGAGAACATGTATTTTTGAAAGTGAAATCGAAGTGAAGTTTGCTAAGATTAAGAAGTTTCCCAAATTTGACAGCAAGATAGTCTGAGCCTTTTGAAATATTACATTGCAAGCAAAAGATAGGCCCAATTGCATACATGCTAGCATTGCTTGCATCTATGAGAGTGCATAATGTATTTAATGTGTCCTTATTAAAGAAATATGTGCCTGACCCTAACCACATAATTGATTGGACTATGATCTAGGTGGAACACGAAGGAGATTTCCTGGTGGAACCAATGTGCATCCTAGACCAGAAAGTCAAGGTGCTCAGGAACAAAGTAATTGCCTTGGTAAAGGTCAAACGAACCTGCTACGATCCGGAAGACACAACATGGGAGTACGGAGAAACCATGCAGGAGGAATACCTGTAATTTTTTTTCAATTTTGAAGAAAATAGAATGTAAGAATGCAAGACTTCATTTTGGGAAGATAAAATACCCGAAACACATCTCAAAGTCCTATCCAACCTATGATGGGGGCCTTGATAAAATAATGGTACAACCTAATGGATCGAGAAAAGTGAAGGGGGTACATTCCTTGTGTGAGCGGGTTGAGAGGAATATGAGGTTATGGTTGTAACTTTTGTTGGAGTTATAAAAAAATGGCAGAGTTCTTGTTTTTCTGAATATTACAATGTAAATCTGTAACTGAATTTTGGCATAGCGCTATGCACCGAGGATGGTGCAAAATTGTCGGGGAGGGGGAATGTAACATCCCCTCTATAATCCTCAGTTTAATTAATGCTTAATGAATATATAATATATGGCTAAGGCCAAATAATGTATATGCAATTTGTATTTTTGAATTTTAATAAATAAAATGTGATGCCAACTATTGGGGGTCATGGACATAGATGGGGGATGATTAATCCACAAGAGAGGAGGGGTCTAGAAAGGGGGTTTTATCAATGAGTTTAATTGCCAAATCCTTTTACCTGATTTTAATGTTTTGAGTGAACCTTCTATTTTGGTGTTGAGTGTTCCCAAATCCAATCATTGAATTCCTGTAAGAGGGTGGGTGTGAAGAGTCACATGCTATAGTTATCAGGAGCATGGGATTGAGTACAATCAGTTTGGGGATGAGTGTGAGTCAATAAAACAACAAAAGGAGAGAAAATATCTATGGCCAGGAGAATAATTTTTACAGTCACGCTTTTGCATGGAAATGAGGAGAGAAGATGAAAAATAAGTGTGCTAGAGGTGGAGCAAGGAGGATGGACTAATTCTGGAGTGTTTTTGGAGTTGAATACTGAAGAAGTAATTTTTTAGGCTTGCAGAAGAACTAGGTTGTCTAGCTTGAAGAGTGAACTCCTGTGTGAGTTGCATTGGATCAAGAAGCTTGTTGTTGTTGTTTTCCTGGTAGTTTTCCTAGCAGTGAGTTCCCTAGAGTTCTGTGACACCCTGTTTCCCCCCAGTCTGTAAAAATAACTGTATTGGCCAAGAACTATGGCAAACTCAAAGATGTGAATGTTTGATTTGACGGACCTTTGTATAAAAGGTTGATGAATGCAAATTATGTTATGAATATGTGTTGCATGACTACTGGGAGGGGGATGTGCTAAAAKAGACCACGATGGCWAATGAGAGGTGGTGGAAGGGACCTGGAATGGTTGCGTTAACTTCCACYRAGCCARTACCGTACTGGTTTTTACTTGCTCAAAGACCAAAGAAACTCTCTGACCCTGGAATGGATTTCCTGTCAGATTGGTAGRTGGGGAGGCTCCTCRAGAGTTAATGAGGGGATGGGGGTGAACCGCCCATCCATAAAAGCTCTCAGACATGAMCACAGACAGGGAAATTCGCGCCACACACAATCTTGTAGAGMAAAGGCAAGAGAGGAAGKGTGGTAAAGGGTAGAGGAGAGAGCGCGCACGATGGGGGATCACATAAGAGAACTAGAGAAATTCTAGAAAACACAGGGAGTTCTGAACATAGGAGAAGGAGAGTAACCTTCGTCCTGGATTATTTTTCTGTATCAGGAGAAGGAGAGTAACCTTCGTCCTTGACTTCTGTTGAGCTGGAAGTAGGAGACTGAATCTCAAAGCATCGTGGTCTAGCTCGGGGGTGGCTAGTGGTAAATCCGTTTGGAGTCACTAGGCCTACGGTTGGGTGGAAACGAGCAACCCTCTCAGCAGTTGCATCATGCCTGGTGGATCTGATAAGTGTTTTATGCCTTGTATTTCGAATTGAATATCATGAATACATGCTTATGTTTATATGCCCATAAAAATTTCTGTGTGGAATGATTGCTTGGTGTTTTAGATTGGAAATAATGGATGCATGTGTATGCTTACATGCCATAGTTGGTTTCTGTACAAATGATTAGGTATGGGGCATGAGTTCGCTCCACCGACAATTGTCTTGTTTGCTTGATTCTCGTAATAATCTGGGAAGACCCCTCAAGAGTACTCTTCCCCGGGAATTACCCCATAAACCTTGGAACCGTACTAAACCTTTACCCAGAGACTTGACTAAGATCAGGGACAATTATCCAAGAACCGTCTGAAGGTTCATGCGATTCGGGTCTGGAAACCTTATGCAAGAAAGAGTAGCTCTCTAAGGTCTCGGAGTCGTAGGAGTTTGAATCTCCGAGAGGTTGAATTTCGTGATTCAAGCTCAGAAGGGATAGCGAGTCCAATTATAGAAAGAGAATACCCTATCGTTTGGTAGACGAACGGTCGGAATCCTTTCGGAAATACCCCATATATGTCAAGACCAATGGATCTAGAGAAGGAGTGCAGTCATTAACACCTCGACCCTTTCAGCCTTTGCAAGTAGCGATGGGATCCAGGATCGTAGATCCGAGGATCTGATGGAGCTCTATTGACCGTCGATATTAGCCTTTGCACAGGTAGGAGAGTAGCATTTTGATAACTTGCGACTTGGAGTGGTCAAGGGTAGGACTGCATGAACTCACGATTTGCGAAATTGCGACGTGATCGTGGTCATTGGATCCAAGCCACGGGGAAAACCATTGGATCAGAACCTCTGTGTGGTATCGCGTATCGGGGGTTGAAAGGTTGAAAGAACATCCTTTCGACTGCAGAAGTCTCAAAGTGCCAAGCACCAAGGGCTCATGCGAACACGTGGCACATCCNTTTTGATAACTTGCGACTTGGAGTGGTCAAGGGTAGGACTGCATGAACTCACGATTTGCGAAATTGCGACGTGATCGTGGTCATTGGATCCAAGCCACGGGGAAAACCATTGGATCAGAACCTCTGTGTGGTATCGCGTATCGGGGGTTGAAAGGTTGAAAGAACTTCCTTTCGACTGCAGAAGTCTCAAAGTGCCAAGCACCAAGGGCTCATGCGAACACGTGGCACATCCATTAGGTGGGGACCGCGTGGTTGACAGGTGGTGTAACAACAAGCGCCCAGAGAAAGGTGGGAGGGGGTGACAGGTGATGGACACATGTTGCCTGGGAAGGAGTCAACCCATTGTTGACTTGTCGTGGTTCGAGGTTTCGCAGGATGAAGAAGTTGCACCTTGATCGCTAAGGTCGCGAAATTCCGAGAGCCGAGGTCTCGTGCGACGGGCGACAGCGACACAGCTCATAAGCAAAGTACATCGGAGGAGAAAAGTGGCGTGCATGCGTCGCTTGGCAGAGTCCACGTAACGTTGACCTCTCGCGTCTTGGGGATTCGAAAAGGAGGGGCATGAGGGCTCAACACTCCAACTAGCGAATTCGCGAGTTGCGAGTAGTGCTAGTGTTTAGCCTAGCCTACAGTTACATGTAGCTGGCGCTAGTGAGGAGGGAGCCATACCCATATCGCGTCTTGGGTATCGGTGTTTGGAGAAAGATGAGTCGAGAGCCTTGACTCCCAAATCGCGAGTTGCGAAAGGCGTTTGTGCTAAGGCCAGGTTGTGGTCGCTTGGAGGAGGATAAGGAAATGGATGGTCTGCGCTAGGCCCCATATAAATTCAGGGATTTTGTCCCTCGAAGAAAAAGACGAAAAATCTAGGTTGTCGTAGTGGGTGTGTGACAAATTGGTATCAGAGCATGGTTACAATACTTGGCCTGCTTGGGCTCATGAACGAGTTGCGCTGAAACTCCATTTGAAGTACTCTTAAAAGGAGTAACCCTCTATCTTAATCCCCTTTATTAAAAGTCAAAGTTAAGAATGAAAATTCCTATTGTGTGTATGCATTTGAAAAATATGAATTATGCGTTGGTTATAAATGAATATAAATATTGACTAACAACAAGTGTTTTTCCTGCA
>JASDQU010393838.1:0-10906 GCA_032191745.1 Picea mariana | reverse complement strand
TTGTACATACATCTTGTGTTCTTTGTGTTCATTGTGGTGATGACTTGTTGATGATATATTGTTGATATATGTTGCTGATATGTGCTCACATCTAAATGGTTATAAATGACAACAATGGGTAATGAATAAATGTTGAATGCTAATTGATGAGTTTTTGTGCAAGAGGGAAGTTTTGAAAAAAGAACCCCACACTCATTCACCCCCCCTCTAAGTGTTGTAGGTGTGTCCAACATTCCTTTCCCAATTTTCCCCCATCATTTCTGGCGAGTACCTCTTTATTTTTACAGAAGCTTGAGGAGGATAACATATGCTTGAAATATAAGCTCATCCTTTGAACGAGTCCCTCAGATTATTTTTAATGAACCCTAGGAAGGAGTAGTTCGGTCCCAGATGGGACTTTCGATGTTTGTTTTATGATTCCAAAAAAAGAAAACTAAGGGGTTTTTCATGTTTAGAGATTCTGAAAAACACTGAAAGAAAACTCCACAATGTCCTTTTTCGTAAATTAGTTTGATGAGACTGAAAAAGAGATAATCTACCGCTCATCAGACATTTTTTCAAATACTTTTACGAGCGTGAAAAGAACAAGGTCGCTCGACTATATTTTCATGTTTAGGGAGTTTGAAAAGAGCTTAAAGAGGACTCCTGGGGGTTCCTTTTTCGTGTTTCCATTATGATTCCGAAAAAGAGATAAATGTATACTCGATTACATTCTCATATTTTTATGAGCATGAGAAAGAATAAAGACCATGCTCGACGTTTTTTACTGAAAAAACCTAAAAGCATATGTACATTATATAAAAAAATAACCAAAAAAAGGTGATCCACATCAAAATTCCAATCGCTAGACTTCTATCCTGCAATATTAACACTTTGAAATGTTCATTAGGTTTTTAGCGTGGATAAAAAACATTAAAATAATTTAATTTCAAATTAAAAAATGGTAAAACTAGGTCAAATAGGTCAAAACAAACTCATTTTACCATTCATTTGTATTTTCACCAAACTAGTGCCAAAAACACTCATTTTACTTTGATCTTGAAGTGATGATTCTGGAGCGGTCTGTGGACGATTTATCGAGCCATTTCCATGAGGTAGGTGCTCTTCCTCCCTTCTCTCTATTTATAGATTTTTTTTTTCAATTTTAATGGTTAAATTTTGAGTTTATGGGCAATTTTCCAAGGGATATTGTGCCTCCAAATTGTCGCAGACCCTCCCTATCGTGAACTGGGATGATCCTAGATTTTTTTAGGGGCTCTACAACTAGGGTGCGATGACACCGCACTGTGGGAAATTTAACCCCTGCAACGACCATAACTCAAAAACTAAAAAGAGAAAGAGAGAGCTAGGAAAACTCCTAATTTTGAATTTTTGATTAACTAATTCATCTTTCATTGTTGTTTGGAAGATTGCCCATTGATCATCATGCTCGAATGGAGGGAAATATAGCATGAAGAGGAATATTACATTTCCCAGAATAATCCAGGCACCGTCATGGCACTCCGGGAGTGCGACTTGCTAAAGTTTTTTAAAGTGTAGGCATGAGGGCCCAATTGATGCTATTTGAACACTTAGTCCATATGTGGGACACTAATGAGCAATAATTTCATGTCGGGGTGCATACACTCACTCTAGAGATCGGTGGAATCTACTTATTGACTGGGTTATCTCATCGAGGTGCATACACTCACTCTAGATATCGATGACATATACTTCTTGACTTGGTTATATCATCGTGGTTCTCAAGTGTCACTATCGGGAAGTATAGGAGGTGGTGAACCCATGGATTATTATGTAGAACATCACTGCATAGATGGTGCAAAGTGGAAAATTTTCCATAAAGGGTGTTCAAGACTTGCCTTTGAGGACCATTCTCTATACTATCACTCGTATTGAAGGGAGTGCAACTCCTCACATGTCCTTATAGAGCCATTTTTAGTCTGCTATCGAGTGTATGGAGCCCTGAGTTTTCAACTAGTGTGAGAAAATCCTAAAAAATATGAAGAAACAATTAACAAAGTGTAGGAGTGGTTGGTTGAAGCAGTTTGGATATGGATTGATTTTGGTATCCTTTTTCCTAGAGCGGGTCCCCATTTTGCGCCTACAACATGTGGAATGGGGAATACCCACTCCACAGGATCCTTAGATGAAGAGATGGGTATACTTGATGGCACATCATGGTGGCGTTCCAACCATTACATATGGTCCTGCTTTCTTCCAGTGGTTGAAGGATCAACTTGTCATGATTGAGGACTATGCATATGTTGGGACTGACTTCCATGGAGATCTCGACTTGGCATTACCTGAGGATTCTGAATGGGGGGATATAGGTAAAAATGACTTTTTCATTATATTTTTTTTTTGTTATTTTAATTATAATTTTTTTTAATGGTATGTTTCCAAGACTAATTTAAAACTCTTCAACAATGTAGACATAGCACCTTACAATCCTCCAGGATCATAACCGATCCAGAGATGTGGAGAGATAGGTGCAGTCGTAGGTCTAGGGGTAGTATTTGAGGATCTTGAGGAGATCAAATAAAACCGCGAGGGATTGACCATGAACATCCTTGACATCACTGTGGATGAGTTACCTCGACACTACCAACACTATACTGTTGGCGTGTCAGCATACATTGGTCGACTGCTCCGTCGTGTAGCATGAGAAGTCGTTTGTTATAAATAACATCGTCCTTGATGCATATGTATATGAAGCCATGTGCTTCATCATTTTGGTCTCATGACATACACTTTTTGTAACTTTTGACGTTATAATATAAAACTTCTACCAACTTACTTGTATTTATATGTGCGCGTTTGTATTTATAAATGGCGCAAATGTCTATCTAAAACATAATTGGATAATTCATCTGTTAATGTGTTTAGATATCTAGGAATGTGTTGATATTCATTGTAATCAAAATGTCTTTCCAATAGGTGAATTCTCAAGTATACCCGTAACAATGTAGGACTTCATATGGAATAAACCTTGCTCAATTGCAGCACCACAAGATGAGAAATGAGTCGTACAATTAGATGGCATATGCCAAGTGAAATGGCATCAGTTAATAACTCAATAAACAAACTATATTCTGCAATATTATTAGTTTCACGACCCAGGCAAATACCGTGTAGACTGATCAACTCGTTCGTAGGGGTATATATTTCCCATGAAAAAGATGCTATATTTTGAGTACTGGGACTAGCACCATCAACAAAGACAATATAAGGTAACTAGAACACTGACATCTGGAAACCAAGCACGAGGAAAGGTAAGCAGCCTGAATGAAGAAAAGAAACGAAAAAAGCACACCAGAGTATAATACAATAAAATACAAAGCACTCATGCAAAACATCTCAAGCATAGTACTTCTTTAGGTAAAGCCCATTTCTAGGTTCACCCAAAGGGATTCCATCATAATCTACCAACCCATAAGCCCCTTTCTCTAATACTCATTTAATGATATAAGGGCCATGCCACGTGGGATCGAATTTACCTACCCCCAATAACTCATGTTCTTGTTCATAAAGGAGAACTAAATCTCCCTCATAAAAAACACGTAGTTGGACATGTTTTTCGTATTGAGATTTGATACATTTCTTCTAAGTTTCTATGACTAATGCAACATTACGATGAGTCTCGTCTAACTGCATTAAATACAAGAGACGTTCTTCTTCAGCTGTGATGTTGGGGAGAAGTTCGACAACAAGTTTCAGAGATGGGATTTTACTTCAATCGACAAAATGGCTTCAATACCATACACTAACTGGAAAGGCGTGAACCCTGTGGCAGATTTAATGTATGTTCGATAGGCCCATAATGCCAAAAAAGCATTGTGTGCCAGCTTTACTTATGAATCCATACCATCCGTCGAAGCATAGTGGTTAAAACTTTGTTGATTGCTTCAACCCTTCCATTGTCCTGTGGATAATAAGGGGTTGAGTTTTCGTGTCATAAACCCAACTTATCGGTAAGTTCAGACATCATAAAATTGTGAAAATGGCTACCATGGTCAGTGATTATGGCCTGAGGGACACCAAACCTAGTAACGATATTATTGAATATGAAAAAAGCTGCATTTTGTATGGTATTATCAAATGTAGGCATTGCCTCGACCCATTTAGTGAAATAATCCACAGCTACAATAATGTATCCATGCCCCCCGGAAAAATGAGGGTTACATGTCATGAAGTCAATGCCCCATTTAGCGAATGAACCAATATAAACTACATGATAAAGAGGAGTAGGATGTGATCGAATATTATTGTTATATGTTTGAAAAGCATTGCATTTCTAAACTGAAATAATGCAATCCTTAAACAACAAAGGCCAGAAATCACCAGCTCAGAGAATCTTTTGGGTAGTGGCATACCTAGACATATGACCGCCACATGCTCTAGAATGACAGTCATTTAGATATTTCTCGGCTTCATCATAGTTTAGACATTGTCGAAATATAGAATCAATACCATGACGGTAAAGGCTATCACCAAGGATAATATATTGAAGGGCTTGATACCTAATACGACAATGATCTACACGAGAAATATCAGGCTGGAAAATTTGGGTTTGGAGATAAATGATAATATCTCCATACCAAATATCATCTGAACTAATTAGAAAGAGAGACTCATAAGGGAAATAATCTTCTGCGCCACAATTTCTGTCTAAGCGGAGGGAAGGTCACATATCAACTCAGCAAAGATCAAATATTTCTTTGACTTGGCTCGCTCAAATTCCAAATCAAACTCCTAGAGAATCAATACCAATTTGGAGTATTTTCCACCCAACAATTTTCGTGTAAGGATATGTTTCATAGGGATGCAATCATAAATAATCATGGTTTTGCACAATAAGATATAGTGACGAAAATGTTGAACAACTTGAATATCCTCCAAGGCCAACTTCTCCACATGCATGTATTTGATTTTGGTGGTCGTAAGACTCCGAATTAAATAGTAAATAACATGTTCATCGTGCGAATCATACTCTTGGACTAGAACCATGGATATGGTATAATTCTAAGTAGCCAAGTATAAGAAATAATCTCGACTATAATCAGGGGGAAATAAAAGTGGTGTACAGGTTAATGCAAGTTTCAAAGCTTCAAAGGATTTGTTGGTAGTGTCGTCCCATAAAAATCATGATCCTTCTTAAGAAGTCGAGTGAAACCTTTCATTAGTTCAGCATAATTGAGAATGAATCGTCATAGAAAGTTTGTCCTCCCTTGCAAACTTTGGAGTTGGCATAAGGTAGAAGGAGGAGGAAAATTAATAATAGCTTCAACCTTCAAAGGATCCGCCCTGATCTAATGCATAGAAACAATAAAGCCAAGAAGTCATCTAGACTCCATACAAAAAACACATTTATGGTAAACACGACACCGTAGGAAAATGGCTCATAAGTGTGCCGGGTGATCTTGAAGACACATGGAATGCATCGGTAAGTCATCTAGGTAAGGTTGTAAAATATGCTTAATATCATGAAAAGCATAAGACATAGTGTGTTGAAAAGTCGCACCAACATTCTTGAGACCGAAAGGGAGTTTACGGTATGCGAAGGTACCCCAAGGGTAAAAACAAATGATCTTATGTTGATCCGCAGGTAAAATATTGATTTGATTATAGCTGGAGAATCCATCCATTAGAGAGAAGATTTTGTTGGACAAATTGTCATTGATATGTTGTCATTGATGTCATTATGATGTGATGATAAGTTGTTATGATGAATTGTCATTGTTAATTTATCATAGATTAAATTGTCATTGATTTCAATAGTATATCAGTTAGCAGAGAATGTCAAACAGTATGCAAAGTTCAAATCTTAGAAGGAAGAGCGCATTGTATAAATGTCGTCGGGAATGATGGAAAGACATAAAAGTATATCGATGCACAAGAAAAGGTGAGAAGCCTCAGCATCCGTCCGATCAATAAATTGACGGTGTTTATCGTCTCATATAATAGACGTTGGTCATATGAGTGACCGTGGGCTTAAGGACCGTTGGAGGATTGGTCGATGACTAGATCAATTCAAGACCGTTGATACGCATGCATCAAATCAATGACAAGGATGAATTACAGAGAATGAAAGAAGAATTTAATGACTCACTAGTTCCAATCCCGCAATTGGTCTAGATCATCATACCTCATAAACTCAAATATCGATGACTATGGTTGATCCAAAAAATGATTAGATTAAGTTGGATTAAGTCGTGACCGTCGGATGCGCAATCGCCAAATCAATGGCAGGGATAGATTATGGAGAGTGAAAGGAGAATTAAACATTGTGCTATTTCCAATCCCACAATTAGTCAGGATCGTCAGATATTATAGCTTCAAAGATCGACGATTGTGGTTGACTCACCAACAAATGCACAACTTCAAATTGTGGAGCTTAGGTGACGAGTTAAATCACTCGCAAGTTGTGGTTCCACAATCATCCTTGATCGTTGATTTGCTTCGAGAACCTTCTCGACTGTTGGATCACTTTTGAGTGGAAGGATAGGATAAGTGAGGCAAAAGGGAAGAGGATTCGAATATCTGAATACCCGACAACCATTGGATCATTCTAAAGTGGAAGAACATGATAAGAAAGAAGAAGATACATTGGATCTAATCCAAGGAAAAGAAGCATCGCAGATAGATCGAGCCGTTGATCTAAGATCTTGATCAAACGAACTTCATTCATTTTAGGATTAAATATGTGAGGAGGTTATGCTTAGGAAAAATCTCACTTCAAGAGTTTTAGTTTGAGATTTGAAATACTTGAAGTCTGAAGAGCCAGAGTAAATTTCAACCGTCATATCCAGAGGGATACCTGGCAATGGATCATGAGCTCTAGAGAAATCACTTCGAGAGTTTCAGTTTGATATTTGAAATTCCTGAAGCCTAGAGATCCAGAGAGCTAAAATAAATTCTCGACCATTGAATCATCTGAAGTAAATCTCAGTCATCAGATCATCTGGAGTAAATCTCAAGTGTCAGATCGTCCGAAGTGGATCTAGGCCATCTGATCCAAAAGAGACATGGCGTAAATATGTGGACTTCAGATAAAAACCCAAAGTAATCCTCAACCATCTGATTCTAGTACATGTGGCAGACCACGTTAATAAGGACATGTGGCAGAACATGTCAGCAAGGACATGTGGGAGATCTACGTCAGTAGACCACGTCAGCAAGGACATGTGATAGACAACATTGACAAACCACGTAAGCAAGGAAACGTGGCACAGTTAGATAATGACAAGTGTCAAGTTGAAATCGACATTTCAGGTGCATGTAAATCATGAATCTGAGTGACATGTGGCAACTACTCAGCTCGTGCCATGTCATCAAGTGACGTAAGGAAGTTACGCCACTCTGGGAGTTTTACCAAAATCACTTGTGTTGGCCCTTGACCAAGTTTTGAGGATCCTTGGTCATGTTTGACCTACTTTTGGGACTTCGATAGGCTGTCGAAGGCAGAGCGCAAGTTGAAGTGGAGATCACGAGATCTCGACCGCTTTTTAGGGATTTTTGGGTTTTGGGCTTATGTAACGGGTATGGGGATGTCGGCCCATGGGTTTACCCATGTTTAGGCCCTTTTTGTAACGCATAAATAGAAAGTTAAGTGATTTAGGAAGTAATTTCAGTATATGTGATCGAAGAGAGGCTAGACACTGTGGTAAGTGCAACTTGTAAGTGCTTTGTGCATGCTATGTTGAGAACTTGCAGAGCTAAGTGCAAGTGATTGTAAGAGACTGTGAAGAGGCTTTATGCTGTAACTCAGGGAAGGAGGATCTAGTGGAGTGTACGCATTCTCTTGTCCTTTGCGGAGTAAGATATCATGGCTCTGAGCATGTAGAATATTGACAAAAAGAAATAAAGAAGAAGAGTTGGTGGACATAGCCCTAGGGTGGGCGTGAACCACATATATCCCGTGTTGTGGTTGCTTTATGATTTATGGTTGTTCTCTTGTTTATATGGTTAAATTATTAGTGCACTGATGTATTCTTAGAAGAATCCAATATGGTAGCTTAGTGATGAATAATGTGAATGAATGTTAGATCTGATCTATGTTGGTATGCTTAGTGCTTGAATCTATTGGATTTGTGTGAATACTGCGCTGATCTATTGTTAGGGTTTAGTTGTGCTGTAAACTAAGAATGAATATTAATGAACTATAACTACTAAGTGCTATGTTAAGGTGTTACAATCACAGATCTATGTCCCAGCTAAGGTTGTAGACATCTGAGTCCTGTAACCACTCCTGCCTCTACCTCAGGTGAGACTTCATCTGCTTCACAGGTGTTGCTGAAAGGGTCGATAGTTAGGGTTTTGTTGGTGTGCTATTGTAAGCGTTGAACCCTAGGTTTGCCCCTATGCCAACAAATTTCCAAAAGTCTAGGAGTCTCAGAGTGGACATGAGTCGTCTGATCTGAATATCACTTTGGTTGTATTCTCAACCATTGATCATATTACAGTGGAAGGATAGTGTAAGTAGAATATCCGAAGTCCCGGAGTAAATGATGGCCATCCATCTCACTGCTTGATTAAGTCCTAGCCGTCGTATTAAGAAATGAAAGGATAAGTATAAGGATCGAATATGACCATTGATCTAGTTCCGTAAAATAAATGTGAACCGTCCGATCCGTTCAGCGAAATCGTATTTAGGATATTTGAAAGGTTGCAAGTTCCGAAGTCTCGACAATCTTCCATCTCATTAGGGAGATTGAATCGTGACCATTGAATTGATAAGAGATCAAGCGCTTGTCTCACCTAACCTCTAAATAATGCCATTGGTCATATGGTAAAGAGATTTAAAAATGTGTAAAGTAATGCATCACTTAAATTGATAAGCATGTGGTTCTATGCCAATGATCATATGAACATGGTTTAAAGGAAGCGCCTCATATAGATTAATTCGACAGAGAGTTAACGCCAGAACATTACAAGAGAATCGATAAGAGATCGAATATGATCTATTGGTGAACCGAGAACATGAAAAAAACATGAGTACAATCTAATGATTCGATCCATGTCTGTGATCAACTCACGAGGACAAACAAACCGATACACAGTCATGATTAAAAGAGAGTTAAATCATGAAAACATGAATAAAGAATATAAAGGCAGAAACGATATTAATTAAAGTTTAAAGATTATCATTTTTAAATGAAAAGGTACAATGGTTCAAATATCAAAATACACAATGATTCATTCACACGATTTGGAAGACTATATAAACAAGAAGGAATGGTGAGAAGAGTGTAGTTGAATTTGTTGAAGTATATATATTTATATATAATGGATTGAATGAAAGTTCATTCTATTAGGTTGGTGCCTGTTTACGAGATGAGACTTTTTATGAGGATTGGATTCCTCATTTCTCAGTTGGATCTGAGATCAACAAGATGGGACTTTTTATGAGGGTTGGATTCCTCATTTCTCAGTTGGATCTGAGAACTACAAGATGGGTCTTGTAACAGGGAGTTGGGTCTCTCATAATTGTATGAAGATGATATTCAAAGATTAATATTATGTATTCATTCAAGTTATTTAATAAATAAATATTTATTCTTTTATATATATTGATTGAGAAAATGAAATAAATATTTGTCGTTCAGTTAATTTGAGAAAAGTGGAAAATTGTCTAAAGTTTTGTGACACTGATTCACCCCCCCCTCTCAGTGTCAAGTACCCATTTCAACAATTGGTATCAGAGCAAGGTTCCTTCAACACAATTTAAACACTAAAGGTAGATTCATAAGAAATGGGTAGACAAATCGTTATCTCCACTAATGAAGCTCCCTTATTTGATGGAAAAAATTATTTATCATGGAGGGAAAATATGAAAATATATCTGAAGTTAAGAGGATCTGGAATTTGGGATTCTGTAGTAAGTAATCCCCGACACTTAACTACTTCAAAGAGAAAATCTAAAAATTCAAAGGAAGCAAAGAGAAACAATTCAGTAGCCTTAAAAGAAATCCAGGATGGATTGTCAGACCAAGTCAAAGAAAAGATGAAGCACTACAAATCTTCTAAAGAATTATGGCTTCAACTAGAAAATTTTTATCAGAATGAAACACAAGAAGAAGATAAATCCTATCAAAGTGAGAAACAAGACTCAGATACAGAGGATTCCTGCCAGAATAAAGAAAAAAACTCTAATAAATAGGATTCCTGTCAGAATAAAGAACAAAAATCAGAAGAAGAGAGTTCTTATCAAGATAATGAAGAAGATAAAGAAAATAAAAATTGCAATCGGATTGAAGAACGTAATACAAAGAAATGCATTTCTAATCAGAATGAAATGTAGGATTTGATGCAAACCCCAGTTAACAATGAAGAAGACAACCTCATCAAGGAATTGAGGAATACCTCAGTATTCAATAAAGAAAAACTATTAGATTTTAAGACTGTTGTTATAACTACATTTGAAGTGATTAGTATGGAACCAGTAAATGGTCTATATATTGAAGTTACTAAGGATGTTATTGATCATCTTGTGTCCACAACTATGTGCAATCTAGAAGAGTTGGAGAAATTCCAACAAAAATATATGATGCTACTACAACAGTTAGATCAATCTAAACATGAAGAGCATAGACAAAAGTTCCAACTAGAAAACAAAGAAGAAGAGATCAAATGTTAAGCCCTAATATTGGCTCATTATCCCTTAATTGGGGCATATTAGATTAGTAATGCTATTTTATTTATGTCGTCTTTAGTCCATTAGTTGTAATTTAGATTAGTAATGTTATTTTAATTATGTCGGCTTTAGGCCATTATTTGTAATTATACCTCCTAGTCTCCTATATATACCAAGGGGACATTTTCATTTTGAATCATCTTGTACTTGAACATTTAAGTGGGGTAAAAGGAGGTTTCCCCCTCGAAGAGGCTTATTATCTGAAATTATCTC
>JASDQU010393837.1:0-10901 GCA_032191745.1 Picea mariana | reverse complement strand
GTAAATGAATCCTACAAAGGGTATGATGTTTCGATTCCTTTCTGTCTGAGCAGGAACCTTTAACCAAATCTCTGCTAGCCTCATAAAATCATCACACAAGATTTCTGGTAAAAATAATTACAAACTCCATTCAATAAACTAAGACAGAGTCAATAGTGTTTCAGCAAAAGTGGAATCCATTAAAAACAGTGTTTCAGCAAACGACAGTTAAACAAAACATGAACAGAAATTATACTAACACGCTTCTAACTAATGGGTGAATCTTGTGAAGAAGGTGGGCCCTCCCTTCTCACAAGATTCCCCTGGATGAGAGGCTAAATAAGGATACTCAAAGCAGTCTTATATTCATCTGTCGAAATATCACATTACAAATTGAAAGAATAGAATACATCCCGCTTCTCTGGAGTTGCTTCAGTACATCAAAACTTGGATATATCGAATGGTAATTTCCTCTTATTTAAAGAGGAAATCCCTTTGATACAATCATTACAATGCATATCTGAATCCTATCCTAGATCGGATCTTCTTTCTAAATCAGCATAGGATGTCCTGGTTTCACACAACCGAATGCTATTACAGGAACTGAACGAGGTATTGTTGTTACGGCTGGTGTAACAGCTTCTTCTCATCGTTGTTGATGCTGTCTCAGCATCGCAATTCACGGGCTGTTTCAGCCACGTGAATTGCGCTCTGACTGCGTTGACCGCTGACTGTGGCGGCTTCCTTGTGTTTCAGCATCATCGGTTCTAGCGATTTCTTCTATGTTTCAGCATCTGCAACTCTGGACTATGTAATAGCTCCGTGTTTCAACATCTTGAGACCTCGGACTATGTAGCAGCTCCGTGTTTCAGCATCTGCAACCTCGGACTGTGTAGCAGCTTCATGTTTCAGCATCTGCAACCTCGGACTGTGTAGCAGCTCCGTGTTTCAGCATCAGTTCTGTGTTTCAGCAATAGGCCTTGAATGCAAATCTGTAGTTTTGGACACTTATGCATTTCTAATCACTGGTTAAGTACGAGAGTGATGTAAAATATTATGCAAAACAGGTTAAACATATAGTAATGAGAAGGAACGTTGTATACCTTTGGAATGATCAGATAAAGTGATAGTATAGGTTCAAATGTAGGTGATCAAGAGTATAATAATGGCAAAAAGTATAGGCAAAAAGGTGCATAGTGTGGTCCTAACACCTGAGATGTGCCAAAACTTGATCTCCTACTTCAAATTGAAGTTACCTACGATGTTTATCAACTCTGCGCTTGTAATGTTTACTAGAGCTCAGCAACTCTCCTCTGATCTGGCTATGGAGCTTCTTCATTTCTGCAACAAAATCTTCTGCTCCAATGCTTCTGATCTCATTCTGTTACAAGTCTCTCAACTCAGATACTCCCCTTAGTTGCATTCCATACAATATTTGGAAGGGGATCTTTCCAGTGCTCCTGTTTGGTGAGTCATTGTATGCAAATTCTACTTGTGGCAGAGTATGATCCCACTGATTATGATGCTTAGTGACCATACTCCTCAAAAATTTTCCCAAACTTTTTTTTACCACCTCAGTCTGTCCATTTGTCTGAGGGTGATAAGCTAAGTTGAAGGAAAAATATGTCCCCAACTTCTTCCACATTGTTCTCCAGAAATAACCAACAAATTTAGTGTCTCTCTCTAAGACAATGCTCTTGGGTAGTCCATGAAGTCTCACAACTTCCTTGAAAAACAAATTTGCAACATGTGTTGCATCACTAGTCTTATGGCATGGGATAAAGTGTTCCATATTTGAAAATCTATCCACCACCGCAAATATGGAATCATATCCTCTTTGCGTTCTTAGCAGTCCCAACAAAAAATCCATGCTTATTGCATCCCAAGGCCTCTTTGGTATTGGAAATGGTTGATACAATCCAGTGTTCTGTCTTTTTCCTTTTGCATGTTGGCAGATTCTACATATGTTCACAAACTTTATCACTTATGTTCTCATACCTAGCCAATAGTATGGACTTCTTAATTGTGCAAATGGTTTATCATGGTCGAAATGTCCATCCAATCCTCCACTATGATTTTCCTTCAAAAGGTTATCCCTCATTGATAATTTTGGTATGCACAACTAATTTCCCTTGAACATCAATCCCTCTTGAATTATATACTCTTTCCACTGGCTCCTGTCTCTCAGCACAGGATTTGTACATGCTTCGTATGCTTCCTTTAAGTCTAGATCATGACAATACATATCCTTTAGGTGTTCAAACCCTAAGGTCTTCACCTGAAACTCCTGCAGAATCAAAAATCTCCTGCTTAATGCATCAACAACTTTGTTAGCATTCCCAACAATATGTTTTATGACAAAAGTAAAAATCTTTATAACTCAATCCACTTTTCATGCCTCTGATTCAATTTTTCCTATCTAGTTATGAATTGTAAATCCTGGTTATCGCTATGGCATAAAAATCCTTATTATATGTGGAGTATTTTCTTTTTGTCTCATTCAAATTCTCACTAAAATAGGCAACAGGTCTATTATCCTGGCTCAAAACTACTCCATATGCAACTCCACTTGCATCACATCTCACTTGAAATGTCTTTCCAAAATTTTGTAAGACAATAATTGGTCATTCTGTTATTTTCTCCTTCAGTATATTGAATCTCCTCTCGGCCTCCTCTGTCCATTTAAAACACTTGTGCTTCTTCTTCATTGTATCCACCATTGGTGCACAAATCCCACTAAAATATCTGATGAACTTCCTATAGAAACTTGCTAATCCATGGAAGCTTCTTAACTCAAACATACTCCTTGGTGATGGCCATTCTTTTATTTCTTTCATCTTCTCTGGATCCATCTTCAATTCATTTGAAGAGATCACAAAACCCAAGTAAATGAGCTCTGTCTTCATAAAAGAGGACTTCTTCAAGTTTATCAACAACTTCTCTTGTTGTAGTCTCCTCATCACTAGTGTCAGGTGTCTCAAATGCTCCTCTTTAGTCCTACTATAGATTAGTATATCATTCAGATATACAACCATGAACTTGCCAATGAAATCTTTCAATATTTCATTCATCAACCTCATACAAGTACTTGGGGCATTTGTTAATCCAAATGGGATAACAAGCCACTCATACAAACCTCCATTTGTCTTAAAGGTTGTCTTCCAATCATCACCTTCTCTCATTCTTATATGGTTATATCCAATTTTCAAATCTATCTTAGAAAATAAATTTTCTCCACGTAAACAATCCATCAAATCATCCATTCTTGGCAAAGGGAATCTATACTTGATGGTGATATTGTTAATGGCCCTTGAGTCTGTACACATTCTCCATCCTCCGTCCTTCTTTGGAGTCAACACAGTTGGCATTGTGCATGGACTCAAGCTCTCTCTGACCAAACTCTTATCTAACAATTCCTGGACTTGGTTCTAAATACCTCATCATTCTCTCGAGGTGCTAGTCTATATGCTTCTTTATTTGGTAGAATTTCTCCTGGTATCAAATCAATATGATGGATGATACTTCTGATGGGTGGCAAAGAGTTAGGCAGCTCATCCACCACTATGTCAGCAAAATTATCCAACAATTCCAGAACTTCTTCAGGTAAATCATCCATCGAAGTACTTGTAAGGATAACTCTAGGATTCCTCACCAAAGAAAATGCATCTCCTGTTCTTTCTTGACTTCTTTCAGGAGTTCCTTCCCACTCATGAGAAGTATTCTTGTGATGGATTCTTCTTTCACTTTCTTCTCTTCTATTGGTAGCAACATGTGTGTCCTACCATTATTCTCCAAGGTGTATGTATTCTTATTCCCATCATGAATGGCATTCCTGTCAAACTTCCATGTTCTTCCCAAAAAAATATGAAATACATCCATGGGAATTACATCACACAAAATTTCATCTCTATATTCTCCTATCTTAAATTCAACCAAGCATTGTTTAGTGACCATTACCTGGTGTCCTTTCTGCAACCATGAGACTTTGTATGACTTCAGATGTGCACTTGTCTCCAGCTCCAATTTCTCTACCATCTCTGTGGATACTAAGTTATCAGTCCTCCCACTGCAATTATCACCTTGTATACTCTGTCTTTAGTCTTGCAAGTTGTCTTGAAGAGATTGTTCCTCTGCATTGGCTTTTCAACTTCTACCTCTGGTTTTAAGAGAACCTTTCTCAACATCAGGGATGTTCCATCCTCTACTCCTTATGCTTCAACATTCCTTCTCTGTGCTTCCAAAATGTGAGCTTATCCTCCTTCTTTATTTTTCTCGAGACATTCCCAAGACATGTGCCATGTCTTTCCATAGGCATGTCACCTTACTTCTCCCCCTATGCTTCTTCCTCTTCCTCTATAAGAACTTCTTCCACCACCCTGTCTTCCTTGGTAACTTCCTCCTCTTTTCGAGTGACTATGTGGTTTTTCAGTCTCATCCTTGATTTTATGTGCCTTGTCATGGGAAAATCCCTTGCCTTTGTTTGGGGTTGGGCTTCTACCTCTACCTCGCTGGATTTTTTTTTTGGCCAACTTCTCCTCTACTTTCAATGCAAACTGATAAGCATCCTCCACTATCCTTACTAACATCATGTTGATCTTCTCCTGGATTTCATACCTCAGGCCATTTATATACCTGGAAATTTTTTCTTCGTCTTTCTCTCTTTGTCCAGTTCTGATGTTTAGTTTGTAGAACTCCTTTGTGTACTATTTAACTATCATACCCTTCTATCTCAGGTTTTGCAACTTCCTGAATAGATTGATCTGATAATATTTAAGCATGAATTTAGCCTTCAGCTTGGCTACCATTCTATCCTATTTTTTTATCTTTTATTTTCCCTTTCTTCTCCTCTCATCCTACAGTTCAACCCACCACAATGTTGCATGTTCATTTATCATGGTGAAAACATGTCTCACTCTTTTATCCTCATTGACATCTTCGTAGTCGAAATATATTTCCATGGATCTTATCCAATCCAACAACTCTTCAACATACAAATTGCCTTCATACATTGGGACCTCTATCTTGGCTCTAACTCCCAATCTAACAACTACTCTCAGCAAGTGTTCTTCGACAACATTTTCCCCTGTAGCTTCTTCGACTTCTACTTCTTCACTCTCTGCATCGTTGATGTCTCCAGCATCAGGTGACCTCCTTTGCACTGCCTCCATCACCTCTAATCTTGCATGAATCTCTCACATTTATCTTTCTACAACATGATTGGATAAAGGTGGCTCCACTCGTATCCTCAGTGGCATTGTGTTGAATGTCTCTCACACATAGAGTATAGCTTCAAGGTCTTTTGTCTCTTCTCTCCTTTTCCTGTTGTCTGCAGGAAAAACAATTCGCTTTGATACCACTTGATGCAGACCCCCTTCTCTCCTAAGAGCTACGCAACCTCCAAGTCAAGAATATTCAATTATAAACCGACTTGGCTCTCTGAGACATTAATGGCCTCACTTACAAATTAACACATGCCCTTTTTATCCTCTGGTGCAGGTTCTATGGTACCCATGACCTCTTTCTTCATGATCCCAAACTCATAGGTTTTAGGCACAATCTCCTCTCCCATTGGCCCCTTCCCACATGTGACCTCAGGCTATGTCCTTGCGTAAACGCACGATTGCGGTCACACCCAAGAGTGGTTTCGTATCGAACTACTTTTCTCCCCATAATTCATCTCGAGCCTCCACATGTCCTATTGTCAAAACTGTAGTCTCGATTGCGGCCTGCCCTCGACTTTCTAAAGATCGATCACTTTTTTATCTGTCCACGTAATGCAACGGGATCGTCGATCTCACGATATTGATAGTTCTTCTAAACTAATGACTCAAATATATCCCTTTCAACTCTGCAGATCAGATCTGACCCCTTTCAAACCAACAATGATGATTTTTTTTGAAATTCTGGACTTCGGAATTCTCAAGTCTCAAAATTTCCTTTCTTTCGTACGTCAATATTCCAAAGTCGACGATCTATAGACACTTGTCCTTCTCAAGCGATGGCTCTTCCTCTACTTTGGGGATTTGACCTTTCAACTAGATCAACGGTCCTGCGGCCCCTTTCTCTCTCAACGGTCAAGATCTCCTTCAGGTCTCCGGACATTTGGGATCTCAAATCTCAAACTTCACTTCCCCTCGAAGTACACAAGATTCTTCCATCTGTCCTCTTGAATCAGATGGTTGAGGCTTACTTCAGGCCTTTACCCGAAATCCACATATTTACACCACATCTCTTCTGGGTCAGATGGCCCAGATCCACCTCAGACGATCCGACGCTTGATATTTACTCTAGACGATCTGATGACTGAGATATATTTTGGATGATCAGACAATTGAGATTTACATCGGCTCTCCATCTCTTCGGGCTTTGATAGTTTCAAATATCAAATGAAAACCTCTCGAACATATTTCTTCGGAGTCCATGATCTAGCACCACGTGTCTCTCTAGATTTGATGGTCTAGACCTCTTTCGGCTCTCCAGGTTTCGGGAGTTTCAACTCTCAACCGAAACTCTCAAAGTGGTTTCCCTGGAGTTACTGATATGCTGAGACATACCTCTCAGTGATCGACGGTCAAGATCTACTTCAGCTATTTCACCTCCTCCTCGTCCACAAACTTCTAGGGTTGTGGATCTTGCGCCACCTTTCTCTCTTGATGATGGATGGTTCCCAGTCACTTTGGGACTTCAGAACTTTGGCATGTTCTCTCTCCTATGTGTGCAAAGCGCTAAGGCTCACGCACCTTGATTTGATCGGATGGTTTTTGGTCCTCTGAACCGGTGATCCAACGGTCACTGTCACTCTCAATCACGAGCTTCCAACTTCCTCTAACTTAGAAGATTTTCTAAGTATCCAAAGGCCTCAACCTCTATTCTTCCTACGAGTCCATCTCTTGGACCTCGTCTGCACTCCTGAAAATCTCTATCTCTTCTGAGATTTCTCACATTCTTCTCCTTTGAATTATCAACAATTCACTTCGACAATTAGTTGAGTTTTGGGTCTATGCACTCCTTGCAACAAGATCTTGCACAAGATTTCAAGTTCTTACGGATGACTGTGCACACCTTGCAATAGTCACTTTTCACTCCTTGCAAAGGGAAACTTCACGCTATCTCTTCTAAGATTTTGAATCAAAACATACTCTATCAACGCACTTCTTGCAGACTGTGTGCACACCTTGCACAGGTTCAATGAAAAGAAAAATGATTTTTCTATGCAAACATTTCAAAACTTCATATACTCGTAACGAGATTCACTCATTCATGAAAGCAACAATAACAGGTAGTTGTAAAATAATCACAACATCACACATTTGGATCAATTTTCCTCTGTTATATTCATTCAGAAATAAAATGACTACAACTATAATCAAATATTGACTAAAAGCTTAGAAATTTCCTACTAACTCGCAACAGCCTCATTTGGTCATACAAAATCTCTATTTATCTCAAAGGGTCCTTAGGGTTCCCCCCAACTACTCATCTACTCCAAACGAAAACCTAACTGCTACCTAAGTTCAGGTACATTCAAGACTAGGAGTGAAAATTTCAGATAACTCGTGATCATTCCGCTTCTAAGCATTTGATCATCTTTTGTTTTTCATAAGATCCAAAATATTCACAGTAACTTCCAGCGTTTGAGATTCCAAAATGATTTTCAGGCACTGATTTGTCCTGCCACGTGTGCTTGGTAATGATGCACCTGCATCACAATGTTCGATTTCATTCATTTCCATAAGAATAAAGGCTTAAGGTTTGCCTTCATCTTCGTGACTTTCAGATGATCCATGCACACTGTGCAATGCGCTTCACTTAAGATAAAAAAATTTAATTCATCATTAGATGGTACGTAAATTTAGTTTTTATAACTCAACATTCTGTCATTGTCCAAAGTATATCCTTCAAACCTTGGGACCATCATGGTGTCTTGTCCAATATTTTCCTTAACCTCCTTATACCATCCATCGTCGATCTGTATAGTTACAATAATTTCTCGAAGATTCGTCTAAAGAGGTATTACCGAGAATATGCGTGGTCTCCAAATAAATGCATCAACCACTCTATTCACCATACCCTTTATGTAAGTAATCTCAAATCCATATTCTCTAAGTAGTTCTGACCAATGCCTCTATCGTGCGTTCAAATCACTCTGCGTAAATATGTGCTGCAATCCACAATGATCTATTTTTAATTCAAATTTCCATCTAATCATATAATGTTTCCAAACTCTCAAGGCATATACAATGGTCAATAAATCCAAGCGATTCGTTGCGTAGTTCTCCTCATGCCTTCTCAATTTCCTTGAAATGTAAGCAATCACTTAATCGTCTTGCATCAAAAGTATGCCTAAACCTTCCTTGGATGCATCCATGCATACCAAGAATTCCTTGTCCATGTCAGGGACTTTTAGTATTAGTGTTTTAATGAACAACTCCTCGAGCCTTTGAAATTATTTCACACATTTCTCGCTCCATATAAACTTCTTATTTTTCTTCTACGATTCCATGATTGGATTTGCTATCTTCGAAAAACCTTCAATAATATCTTGCTAAACCCATAAAGTTGCATACTTCTTGTACATTTTTTGGTGCAGAACATTCCATAATAGCTTCTACTTTCACTGGATCCACAATGATTCCTTCACTGAATATAACATGCCCTAATTAATGAATCTTTTATTGGTAAAAAGATCATTTCGACAGTTTCCCGTATAATTTATTTTCTGGTAAACACTATAGTACCAAGATTAAATGTTCATCATGTTCTTCTGTCTTCCAAGAATATATCAATATGTCATCAATGAATAATTGAACAAATTTGTACAAGTAGTCGTGGAGCACCAAATTAATCAAACTCATGAATACCCCCTAGGTGTTTGTCAATCCAAATGGTAAAATGGTAAAATCATAGTGTCTGAACCTCGTCTTGAATGTGGTATTAGGAATATCTTCCTCTTTAATTTGTAACTCGTGATATCTTAATCTCAAGTCGATATTTGAAAACATCATCGTGCCTTTCATCTAATCAAACAAATCATCTATTCTTGGCAACGGATATTGGTTCTTGATCATCGCCTTTTTCAATTGATGGTAGTCAATACAAAGCCTCCATGACCCATCTTTCTTTCTTATGAAAATAAAAAACACACCCCAAGGTGACACACTTGGACGTATAAGTCCGAGGTCCAAAAAATCCTTCAATTTCATTTTCAACTCATGTAACTATGGCGTTGAAATCCTATAAGATGTTCTTTCTATTGGTTCATTTCCAAGTTTCAAGTCAATTGTAAACTCCAACTCTCTTTTGGGTAACAAACTTGATAACTCTTCTAGAAACACATCAACAAACTCGCATACTACCAGAAGTTTTTATAATCCTTCTTCCTCAGTCTTTTCGTTTAGCACTAAGATTTCATATAACTTACATCCATTGTGCATGCTCTTATGTAGTTGTAGGGAAGATATGAGCCTTAAGGACACTCCCTAGTTTCTTCCTACAATCACTCTTCTCTATCCCTCATCATCAGTCAAACCTAACCATTTCATCTTACAGTTGAGTATCACATCATGCAATTCCAACCAATCCATATTGATCACTATGTCACAAGATCCTAAGATCGTGACATATAGGTTGGCATTTGTTACAAATTATCCCAAGTTAATGCTACAGTCTGTAACCTTTCCTCCAACTTTTTGTTTGGCACCTGAATCCATTTATACGTATTTAAAATCGTCCTGCTTGACTGCCTTTACCTTAATTCTCTTTAGCGCTGCACTAGAAAATCTCTCTGTAGAACCTAGATCTATAAAACACTAAAGTTTTGGTTGGTGATCATACATGATTTCTCGAGCATAGTGGATTGGTGCTTGGCCTGGAGGTTATTCACCACTGCATGAATCCTATGGGACTTGCCAAAATCTCCCATTGTAGTGGGTCCTATTAATCTGGAAACCCTGGCCTTATTAATAGGAAAGTCTTGTTGGTAATGTGGCTCTCTACATGTCCAAAATCCAGTCTGAGATCCTGGTTTGTTCTGTTGAACATGCCTAAATTTTTACTGTTGTGGGTGACATTGTTACTGATGCGATGGTCCCATGTAGGGATTCCTCTACTGAGGATTCGTCGTCGTGGTGTCATGAACATGGGTCCTCTAGATGTATTTCGATACACTGAAGTCTACCTAGCTGGTGTCTGAGGCTATTGTTCTCCTGAGGTCGGCTATCCCTCATCAATGAGGGCTTTCTAGACTACATCGTTCAATATCTGAGGCATTAGGATCCTCACCTTTGCACGAATGTTGAAGTAAGGCTGAACACAAACTTGTTGACCTTTAGCTTCTCCATGTTCAAATTTGGATCATATAGAAGTAGATCCATAAATTTGGCCTCATACTCTGACACCATACAACCACCCTGTCGTAAGGCGTTGAACTCATTTATCTGGAGCTCAATGAATTCCTCTAACAAATACCTCTCCCGAAACCATTCCTCCAACAATTCCCATGACACATCTTCAAAAACCATGTTTAGTTGAGGTAGGAGCATCTTCCACCATAGAAGAGCACTCCCCTTCAGTTGAAATACTACAAGATATCAAATATAATAAATACGTAGAACAGAAATAAAATGCTAGAAATGGCAGAATAATAGTAATATAACCAGCATAATCTCCACAATAACACAGAAATAATATGAGAACAACAACTGAAATAACACTTTGATTCAGAAAGCAATGTTCATAGGCCTCTTCAAGGGGGCAACCTCCAGTCGAGCAATGCTCTATTACAATAATCTCCAAGCTAGGGTTTTCATACCCTCGACCCTTATTTATACTAAATATGTCTATTAAGAGAAGCATCTAGAGGAAGATCCTTCTAGAAGCGGAAGCTTCTATTAGGTCTTCTTACATCCACCTTATTCTATTTT
>JASDQU010393834.1:0-10901 GCA_032191745.1 Picea mariana | reverse complement strand
CCATTCAACACTCTAAAACTAGGGAAAGAGTAGTATTCTGTCACGGTTTGTTCCAGATCCAGGTGGATCTGTGGAGATTGGTCTGTGTCCGCACTCACGAATTTATCCTTGAACATTGGTGTGGACTGATTTTAGTAGGTTATGCTTGGAAATGACCCTCCTATCCTAGATGATCAATTTAGTCCTATCTTTGACCCCAATGGTCTGAATTTCTTTAGTGGGGATGAAATTTAGTAGTTTTATGGCATTTTGGGCCCACTCTGATGGTTTCTTAGCTAGGGTCCCATTTACAACAATGCACCTTCTTCTGGCCGTGATGGCCATGCTATATTTGGCATTGATAAAGTTCAAGTACACCCTGAACTTGGCAGCTTCAGCAATAATAGAATCCCAGATGATGTGTTTGTCTCCCTGCAACAGTCCTTTGCCTCTCAACCTTGTTTTCAACTTGTCTACTCTTTCTTGCAAAGATTGATTCTCCTTTTGGAACTGAGCCATACTCTCATCTTTTGTTTTCATTTCTTGCTTTAATTTCTCTATATCTCCCTTTAGACCTTTGATTTATCCCACCTTCAGGATGACTTGGGACATAGCCTGGACAAGTCCTTCAATGCTTGGCCCAACTTTTGTAGTAGAAGGTACAAGTACAACCATTTTTGGTACTTCTGTCTGTCCTTGTGACCAATTTACTTTTTCTTGCTCCAACTGTAATACCTTGGCCTTGTAATTCAATGCTTCTTGTCGAAATTCCTCCTTGTCCTATTTTAGAGAAATCGGTTTTGTTTTTTGTGGATGATTTGTGGTACACATTTCTAGTTTTTTCTTCAAGATTTGAATTAGCTTGTCTTTTTCTTCTAAGGAGGATTTCACTCCCTGAGGGCCTTCATATTCCAGCCTCTTGACCTGAGTTTTCCAAGTTCTGTTGGATTCTTTTTCTTGCCTCAACTGTCCTTCCAACTTAATTTCATAAGTTGAAATCTTTGAATTCTTCAGGTTCAAACCCAACTAATATGAATACAACATGTCACCGGTATTCCTGTGGAATTTCAATTTGTCTGGAGAACTGATGTTTTCATATTTTAACTTGATCTCAGATACTTTCTCCTCATCTGCAACTGCTATATTGAATGTTTTCTTATCTACATCTCTCACTATGAGCAGAGAAGATTTATGATGAGATATATTTTCTACTTCAGGGATTAACTCCCTCATTTCATTCATAGCCAAGTTTTCTTTCTCAACATATTGCTTTGACAAATCTTCTTTAGATTGATAGGCTTCTCCAACTGCCTTATCAAAGATGTGTTTTTTGTTGTTGAAAGTTCTTGAGTTGCGTTCACTTTGGAGCTTGCTCCCTTTCCCAACTTCTACATTGTTGATGCCACTCTCCACCATATACATATTCACTTGTTCTTTAGACTCCTCCTCCTCTAGATCCACTATCTGTGGGGATTGTGTGATCTTCATCTTTTTAGGGGTAGTCTGCTGACTGCTGGTGCCCAGGGTGTCTGAACTGCTTCTTTTGTTGTAAACACTTATATTGGGGACTTTAACTATCAACTTCTGATGAGTCTGTTGTACTTGAGTATGTTGCAGGGTTGCCTCCACTTGATGTGTTTGAGTTGGTTGCAATATTTCTTCCATATCATCACAGACATCTAGATTTTCCAATTTGTCAAAACCCTCAACATGTTCATGCTCATAGGGTGCATGTTTGTTTATCAATATTCTATTAGATATGATCTGGTGTGGATCATATATTATTCCTTGTAGCTGTGCAAATCCAAACTCCTTGATCTTGGCCTGGATCTGAGAAAGCATGATCTAGTTTTTACAATGAAGGGTCCAATGATGAAAGTAAATTTGAGGTTAGATTCCTTATGTAGTTGCAGGAAGTTGTCTGTCTCTGATATGATTCTCTTCCTGATGAACTCCAAGGAAATGAATTTGGGTGTCATAAAAATAGGCAGAAGATAGGGGGATTCATGGAAACCGTAAACCCATATCACTGTTGAATGCATGAACAACCCCTAATCCCCAACTCTGTTTTCTGGATTTGGATGTAGATAACTCCTCATGTCATCTAGGAATCTTGGCAGGCTATTGTTGAAGATTAGGTTGTAAACCCTGGACATGACCTTGTTGATAAAGATGAGCATTGTGATTCTTTTGCATTAAGTTGATATGAATGTTTCTTCAAGAAACTCTCTGTTGTTTGTCTCCAGGAAAATCTTCAACAAGTATGTGTAATATCTGAAGTGTCTTAGTGACTTAAAATTCACTAGTTGCTTCTAGATATTATTAGCTATGAATTCATCGAATCTGATGCAAACTGACTGACTGGACTCCGACTGGAAAAATGCCAACATAAAACCTAACATGACCTTGACCACATACTTGTCATTATTTAGACCTAGAATCCGACTTAGTATGGAACAAACCCATTGGACTTCAATAAGCATGATATTTACACTCATTGGTAGGGATAAACTTTTAGAAATATGCTCTGGTTTGACAATTGTTTGAAAAAATAGGTGTTTGACTTCTGAGGGACATCCCTTGTAAACCATGATTATCTTTTCTTCTTCAAATGGTTAAGACACCACAGAGGGGGACTTTGGTATGCCGAGGGCACTTCAAATAGACAGACTCTCTACCCTACATAGGACCTCAGACCCTTGTTTATTTAAGACAAATTTCTCTTCCTATGAATACTGCTCTGCGCACCAACCTATGAATTCGGGGAAGGGGAATGCGACCTCGATAGTGTAAGGGATGATGGTGGCCTAGACTGCTTCAAGGATGGGTATCTATTTCCCTACATTATCTGAAATATTAGATCTGGACACAGAGATGGGAGAAATGGTTATTTCAGTTTCGAACACATCCGAATCTCTTTCAATTAGGGCTTCTTCATTTGGCATGGGCTCTTTCTATGCTACTGACATAATGACAGGGTCCATGGTGGTGATGAAAAATACCTGTAAATGAGTAGAAAATGTGTGAGTTTGGCACGTTGTTGAGATTCAATTTGACTAGAGTGGTCGTGCCAACTTTCAATGTTCCAGTATTTGAAAAATAATAAAATAACGATGCGTGCCCCCCTTTATATACTTTTCCGATTTCGAGGGCTAGGGGAAGTGGTTTGGGGCAACCTGCTTATCACCCTGAAATGCACCCAATGGTTCCACGTGATCCTGACCTGAAAGAATAATTTAATTTTCAGCTCGCTTTCGGGAATTATCCTCCGCGCAAGTTCTCCCCCTGAAACAATCCCTGACCGTTGATCTGTAGTGCCTGTGATTTGTGACCCATTGGGTCCCATCAACTATGCATTGCCACTATCTTTATCCTCCTCTTGCTATATTTGGCCCTGTCCTCTAGTTTATGATGCTTCCACATCAGTTTAGCACCTCACTAAGTTTTGAAAACCATATCTCCCATAGAAATTTGTTATGGTGATAACATGGGCTCCAACTAAGGATGCTATCCTCCATACAAGCTAGAAAATAATGACAGACTGAGTGCCTACCCATTGGGCTATGATTTATTCTTGCAACTGAATTTACCAACATTTGTTTAGAAAACTCAAAATCTACTCAGCATAACTCAAGGCCTTCACCTCGGGATTCAGTTCTATTGTTTTAGTTTCAACTGCTTCAACTGAAAAAGACAAAATGATTATATACAATGAATGGAAAGGGTGATGGTTCCTTTAAATGATATAATGTTTGAGGAACCTGCCATTCACAGGTCTTCCTCCAACAATGTATCCATTACTTTCCTGTATCAGATAGGCCTTATTCCCATGGTATGCCACGATTTTGAAAGGTCCTAGCCATAGATGGTCAAATTTCCCATGCTTTCCCTTTTCTTCATTTCTGGCATCCCATCTCAATACCAATTCTCCCACTTTGAAATCATCCTCCTTAGTATGCCTGTCAAAATCCTTTTTAATCTTATCTTGGTGCACCTGAGCATTGTTGAAGGATTTTTCTCTTGTTTGTTGGACATTGATCGGTTCATATTTTCTTCTTTGAGTGGCATCTATTTCAACATATTTCTCCTGTAACAACCTCATCAATGGAAAACCTAATGTAGTAGGAAATTTTTTTGTGCCATAAACAATATGGAAGGGTGAAGTGGCAATAGATATTTTTGGAGTGATCTTGTCAGCCCATAATGCATGGATGAGCTTTTTGTTCCAAGACTTTTTTTTATCTTGCAACAAGGTTTTGATAATTCTGGTCAAGGTTTTATTTCATGACTCAGCCAAACCATTACCTTGAGGTTAATAAGATGTGGAGTGGCCAAGAGTTATATTGTAGTCACTACAAAATTTCTCCATCATTTTGGACTTGAATGCTACTACATTGTCTGTAATGATTTTGATTGGACACCCAAACCTGGACAAAATATTGTCTTCCAAAAAATGGATGATGACAACATTTGTGGCCTCCATGGTGGGAACTGCCTCAATCCACTTAGTAAAGTAATCTGTGGCTGTCAGAATCCAGTTGTGCCGAGATGAGGACTGTGGATGAATTTCTCCTATGAAATCAAGGCCCCGTTGTCTAAAAGGTGCTTCAACAGAGATGGGTTTCAAGGGCAAAGGCTGCAATTTTCTTTTCCCATAAAAATTTTGGCATTCATGACATCTTGAAACCTCTTTGTAGACATCATAAAAGATGCTAGGCCAATAGAACCAAGCCCTCAATATCTTGTGCATAATATTTTTCTAATAATGATGTCCTCCACAATCACCCTTATGGAATTATCTGATGGTCCTCTCTGCTTCCTCTTCTAGCAAACAACTCAACAAGATTCCCCCTGGATCCTTCCAATATAGAGATTGATTTACCAAAAAAAAAATTTCTTCTTTCAGCTTTAAGAACCTGGACTTTGTTTTACTCAATTCAGGAAGAGACTGCAAATTTCTCAACACATAAATGATATCTTCGTACCATGGGGCGTTAAGGAATATTTGGGATATCTGGGGGACTCTTTCTTCTTCTGAATCTGCTGACAAATCAACAATGAAATTTATTCCCAGGAGTTCACAATTTGTCTGTGCCATCAGTTTGGCAAGCCCCTTCCCTTTGATCAACTTTGTAGGTTTGATCTCAAGATCATATTCCAAAAACCAAACTATCCACTTTCCCCTTTTTCCCTCAGGGCTAGGCTGAGTTAAAATTTCTTTCACGGAACTGTTGGGCACATAAGCAGTGGTATGAGAATGCAAGATATAAATTGTGAACTCTTTTAGGGCCTTGAACAATGCATATGCCTGCTTTTCCATGATATCATACTTCAATGGGGCATCCCTCAATGTCCTGCTATAGTACTCTATATGCTTCTCAAAATTCTGCTCATCTTTCTGTAGTAAAACACCAACAATGGTGTGCTCTGAGGCAAAAGAGAACACTATAAATTCTTTTTAAAAATTAGGGTTGGCCAGTATTGGGGCTTTGTTCAATGCCAATTTAATGTCTTCAAAGGATTTCCTGTCTTTTGGGGTCCACTTTATCTCATTTCCTTTCTTGAGCATGTTAGTGATGTACTTTATGATTACATCCAAGTTAGGGATGAATCTCCTCAGAAAATTCACTCTCCCCAGAAAAGATTGCACTTGTTTTTTTCTTCTGGGTATGCCAATTTTTAAGATCCCCTCAACTCTACTGGGATCTTATATATTTATCCCTTCCTTTGAAATAATGTGTCCCAGTAGCTTCCCTTCTTCCATGCCAAAATTTGAATTCTTGGAGTTCAATGAAATGCCAAACTTTCTGCACTTCTGAAAAGCCCTTCTTAAATGCTTGAGATATTCTTCATCAAAAACTGAGTACACGGTGATATCATCTAGGTATATAACAAAGAATTTGTCTTTCTCATCAGCAAAAGCTATGTCCATAGCTATTTTAAATGTTTCCCCTGCATTCATGAGCCCAAAAGTAATCTTGGCATACATGAATGTACCCCATGGTGTTGTGAATGTTGTCTTTTCCTAATCATTAGGGTGCACCATGATTTGATTGTACCTAGAGAAACCATCCAACATTGACATTTTCTAAGAACCTACCACATTCTATAGAATGTGATCCATCTTAGGTAGTGGGTAGTTTTCCTTGAGAGACAACCTGTTCAGATTTGGGAAATCCACACACAACTTGATCTCTCCACTCTTCTTTCTGATAGGCACCAAATTTGCCACCCATTTGGAAAACCTCAAAGATACTATGATCTTGGCTTCAAAAAACTTCTTGATCTCTTTCTTAATCAAGGGAAGCAACAAAGGATTTATCCTTCTTAATTTATGTTTGAAAGGTTTATGATCTTGTTTGATTGGGATCACATGCTTAATTACCTTGGTGTCATAAAATTTCATATCTTCATAGCTCTAGGAAAAAACATCAGGGAATTATTTCATCAAATTGATATATATCTACTTGACTTCTTGGTTGATTGTTTTGGACATCTTATGATATTGGGATCTCCTGAGTCCCAATGTTTCAATATTCAACATCCCCTTCATTTACTATAATCTTTGGACTCCTAGCCACATCATTGTTATCAAAGAGTTTCTCCAATGGGACTAGGCCCTTGGGAATGATGTTACTTTTTAGTTGCACTATATCTCTACCAACAATCTGATTTTCGAAGTAACCATCCTTTGTGAACACAACTGCATCCACCTCTTCATCACAATATCCTCCATCAATATTCAAATTCTCAAATCTATCTTCCATTTTGAGGAAACTTTCTATCTATTTATCATATTAAAAAAACCTTCTAGTACTTAATGTTATCAGATACTGTTAGTCTGCGCTTGATCTCAACTTCATATCCCCTGCTAGGAAAGATTGGAATTTTGAAAAATGAAGATGAAGTGGCAAGGGCATCAACAATCTGATTCTGACCCCTTGCAATCATTGAGAGGCTATATTCTGAAAATTATTCAAGCAGGTCAAGCATTGTATTCCTGCATGCTCTTAAGCTAGGGTGCTCAACTTGATATATTCCCTTCACCTGATTTATGATTAACTCAGAATCCCCATGAAAAACTATCCTCTTAACACCCATTTCTTTTAAAACCTTCAATCCTAACACCAATGCCTCATATTCAGCCATGTTGTTTGTGTAATCAAAAGACAACCTATAAGAGCACAATTTTGTAGCCAATATGGGGGGGGTTAATACACACACCAACTCCTGCCTCCTCTCTGCTGACAGCTCCATCAAAGCTCATGCTACACATCTCATTTTTTGCACTATCCTACTGCTTTGAAAAATTCTCAATTTGCTGATCAGATTTATCTTTGAAATCCATATCAATCTCTGGCCCCTTCTCTTCAAAACAAAGATCATTGAAGAAAATGGAATACCCCAACTCAGTCTCCATAGAGTAGATGGGATGGTTATTCGGCCATGACTTGTTACTGACCATGTATTTGAGAAAACCCTCTATGTACAATATCCTATCTTGACCAAAGACAAGGATGGTAGCGTATGACATATCCATCTGAAGAGTTCCCTTCAAATTTGCAGCCCATGACCTGGATAACAACATGGAAAACATGGGAGGGATATCATCAAACACTACATCAATGACCATATTATTTGCTAGAATTTGAGACAAAGAAACCACTAGATATTTGATTAGTCCTAAGCATTTCACCTTCTTTAAATCAAAGGAGAAAATATCTTTGTAAGGCCTTGTGATGTCAAGGCCCAATTGGTCCATGACCACCTTGGGCATCAAGTTATGGGATGCTCCTGAATCCAACATGCCATTGTGCAGAGTAATATCATAGATCTTCAAGCTGACATAGAAAGGGGGGACCTCTTCAACATCATTATTTTCCTCTACACATGGGCCAAATAAGATGGCAGGGTGATCATCTTGTATGTTCAAAGTGTCGAAAGTTTGTTCCATCTTAAGCATATTGATGATCTAATTTCTATATTCATTGTTCTTGATCAATTCATTGAATGGTACATAAATTTTAATATTGGACATCTCACTTTCAAAATTAAAGGAGGATGAGGTTTTCTCTACCTCTTTGGTCACTGTCTCCTTTCTTGTTTTACGTACCTTTTTCTGGGATTCTTCCTTTTTCTTTCCTTTGTCCACAACATCTTTTACAACAAAGTCCTTTTTGGGATGACTTGAAGAAGGTATGTTATTCTGAGATTCTTTGGTAGGATTTCCATTTGGAGGATTCCCCTTTGGAGGGTTTGTAGACTCTTTCTGATTTTGAAGATTATATTGTCTCTGGAACTGCATGATGGCATTCTACAACCCTATCTGGTAATATTCTCTTTCTACTGACAACTTGTCATCATTTTCCTACATGAATATTTCATTAGCATCCATGAACTGGTCATGTTCCTCTTTAGTCAAAAACACCTCTGTCTTATCACCATCACAACAATGCATGTTGTCTTCAAAATTGTCATCATAATTCTCATTTACATAGTTATTTTGAAAAGGAGGTATTATTTTTTGATCCCCCTGATTCGCCTAATTTGTCTAATCTCTTGGTGTGATTTGTGGGACTGTTGGTCCTCTCTAATTTTTGGGAGGAACATTAGCATGTTCTCTGGTGTTAGGATTATTATCTAAAGCCATTCTCTCCATAGTTTTCATCATCATTTCAAACCTTTATTCTGATGTTTGTGAGGTTGAAGGCTATGCCTTATCTTGAACTTTGTTCATGTCCCTGTCAGAGTCATATTTGATCTTTCCTAAGACCATTAGATTCACTTCCACTTCTATTGCATAGTTCATCATGTCATCTAATGAGGTAGATATTCTTTCCCTAAAACACAAAACAAAATCACTTTCAAAGGAATCAACATATCTGAGTTGAGCAACTTTAGGGGGGGGGGTTAACTTAGTAGGAATTAGATTATATACCTTTACAAATCTGGCTGAAAATTCCTGCACCATTTTTTTAAGTGATGTCCTCATGTTGTTATATTGAGTTAACAATTGAAGGGGGTTTTTCTTGTCGCCCCACTTTGCAAGAAAATGTGTTTCAAAGGATTCAAAATTTATGATACTAGCTGCTGGGAGAGCTCTGACCCACTTTCTAACTTCTCCTGCAAGAATTTGTGCAAACAACCACATTTTTGCATCCTCAAAATCTACTTCTTCTATGTCCATAAAATCATTGAACCAGTCTAGATGCTTTTGGGCTGACACATTGCCTTCAACATCACACAGTTTGATCCTTAGGTTATACTCCCTGGGAAAATCATGTAATTGAGTAGGGAGTAAAAGAGGGGAAAAACTAGCTGTCATCGCTGCTATGAGGACTTGAAGTGGTTGTTGGTTTTGAGTGTGGATCGCAAGATGTTTGGTAGAGGTAGCTAAAATTAAATCTTGGAACCTCTTCTTGTCAAATATGACCTCGTTCAAACAAGATTTATATTTAGTTTTGAACAGAGTTTGCTCAAATTTCATATCAAACTCAAGATCTTCAATGCTTGTTACTCCATCTTTGGGAAAGGATAGATATCTGTCTAAACGCAAGGATGGGCTTATTGGCCTTTCTTTTCTTTTGTGTACAAGTTTATCAGGATTAGACACAGGGATTGCAGCTTCTGGGTCTGGGTTTCTCCTGGTGTGAATTCTCTTGGGAGCCAGGATTTCTAGCTCAAACTACTTTGTGATACTGGTCTCTTGGTAATGGAGTCGCCCGAGTAAATTTAGTCTCAGCCGATAAGGTATTTGATTCACTGTCACCCTCAGGAATCAAATCTGAAGCTTTAAGCCATTCTTTTCCTAGGGAATATTTCACTCTCGATCCCTGGCAATGGCGCCAGAATGTTAACACTCTGTAAATTTGTTCGATTGATAAACAAATGACAGAGGTAACCTACAAACCAACTTTAGAGCTGGGTACTAGCCTTCTCAGCTCGGAGAGGGTTCTCTCGTGTCACTTGATGTTTCTTTGAAAATTAATGGCTAGGTTTAGTTTGTTTTTGGGGATTTTATTATAAATTTTTTGGCAAGGAAGGGGAGGGACACTTAAGACTATGGAGTCAAAATCCTGAAAATGAATGAAAACATTGACTCGCCAGTAGAAATATTCATAGGATAAAGGATAAGTGAGGCAATGAATATGAGTTATAAATTGAATTTTGCAGAGTGTAAGAAGAAACATAAAAAAACTAACTACATCACAACATTTATGAAATGAATTCTGAATTAGTTATGAAGAACTTAACACCGTTTAAATTGCTTGAGCCAAGAGAATCACAAGATGAATTCTGGGCTTTTGAACTATCCAATTTAAACATAAGACAATTTAAATGAAATTAAAGAACACAGGAAATACATACAATGAGAGTAGACAAAACTCATATCACGACCATTAAAATCTTTTCATAGAGACTTCAAAAGCTTCTACATATGTATTCAATTCAGCTCCAAAAAATTACAATTTAGTTCATAACAACTAAGGAGGTGCCCTTGCACTTCTTCCAACATTAATACATTCAAAAATTCTAATATTTATACAATTTGAGTTCCTTTCAATTAGAAACCAATTACATTAGCTGAACTGAAACGTTTCATCTTCTAAAGATGACTACAATAATTACATTTGACAGTTTCAGTATGGGAACCAATTACAATGATTAATCAAAAAATGTTTCACGAACCAACGACGGATTCCTCTGACTCTTTAGGTTCTTCCTTTTGTTGATACTGAGAGGGGGGTGAATCAGAATCAGGTAAAATTTACAAACCTTTTCAACTTATACTTAAACCATTCAATTATATCCAATGAGCAATGAACAATAGTACAAATACACCATGCACAATATATGAGAAATAATCAATAGTTATTGTTCAAGGGAAGTAATGACTTCCAAAGGTTGGTACAACTTCCAAA